>LPNX010022262.1:455121-479485 GCA_001517045.1 Pseudotsuga menziesii
TCTGTTGTCCCTGCTGCTGCTGCTTGGCCCCACCCTTCTTGGGGCCCTTCTTCTTCTTACCCTTGGCTGCCAAAGCCACATCCTCATCATCTACCCCTCTGTGAGAGCTGCTACCCTGTACGAGACCCCTCCTGGTCTCCTCCTGCACAAAATCATCCCATAGCCTCTCCCAATCAGGTAGGTTCTCCCTACCCACAATAGCCTGCACAAATACACTCCAGGACTTTGAAGCCCTGTTCACCGCTGTCCGCACAAGCTCTGTAGGGGCAACCTTCTCCCCAACTGCTGCAAGTTCATCCCGAACTGCAGATATCCTAGTAAGGTAAGCTGTGACCCCCTCACCTCCATTCATCCTGATGCTCTTGAGTTTTTCTCTGAGAACCATTTTCCAGTTCTCATTAGAACTCTCATACAAGGTGGTCAAGGCTGTCCACATCTCATGAGCCTTGGTCTTTCCGGAAATGTGAGGAATGATGTGATCTTTCACGGCATCAAGTATAATCCTTCTGGCTTTACAGTCCAACTTGTTGAAGGCTGTAAGGGCTGCTGCATCCGTAGATGCAGGAATGGTTATGGGGTTTGCAGTAGTGTTCCTCACTATGTCTGGCCATAACTCATTCTCTTCAAGTAACAGCAAAATCCTAGCATTCCACGGCACAAAATTCCCTGCCCCATCCAGCCTATCCTCCAATCTAAGTCCCGTAGCCATCTCAGCAACAACTCAACAAGTGCTGTTCACTATCAGAAGTAAAATAACAAAAATTTCTGAACGCTGCAAATTTTCTGTGTGTCTGCAAAAATCACTGTTTCTGCCCCCTTTGCTCTGATACCATGTTGAAAAACTGAGTTTAACTGCTTGCTGGTTTAATGAACAATTTTGTGAGTTTCACTTCAGCCGGTTTTGCATAGGCTTGAAGCTACTTATAAAAATTTTCCTGAACAATTTAAACATGCAGAAAAAACACTAACAGGCTGAAAACAAATGCATGCACACCATAAAAATTTACTTAGAGATTTTTGGCTAATCAGCCCTGGAAAAACCCCCACGGGGAAAACCAGTCAGAGAGGAGAGATTTTATTAATTTCTTCAGCAAAATAATGGACAGAAATACAACTTATCTTCACCACCGATTTCTTCACAAAATCTGGAAATGCATGCACAGCAAATACACCAGCCGTACACCTCGATTTCTGTGCTCATTAAAGGCAGCCGTACAGCAATAAATGACAGCCGTACACTCCCTCGAATTCTGTGCTCATTAATTGACAGGCCGTACAGCAATAAATGTTCATGTACCTTCCTCGAAATCTGTGCAGGAGTTAATGCATCGTACAGCAGGAAACACACCTCGAAATTCGTGCAGAAATAAATGCACCGTACAGCAGACCCTACAGGTCGTACTCCTCGATTTTCGAGCCAATAAATGCAGCAGTCCGTACAGCAGAAAAATACCCTGGCCGTACTTCTTCTTGGGATTCATGCCAGCAAAAGAAAAACCAGTCTCGACCTCCTTTGTTCACTGAAATCTCTTCAGCATCCAAACCTGGAAAATCGTGCCCTTCTCAAGCAACTCGACCTCTCTCTCAGCTCTCTCTTCTTCAACCTGAAAATGAACAAGTGAAGTCTCTTTGCCTCCCTCAACCCTTTTTGTTTGCCCTAAGTGAGTTTCTTAATCCAACGGTGGAGAAAGAATCAAATCAATCGCCAAGATGAAATGAGAGTGAAATTCACATTTATTTATTTCTCATAAATAAATTCACTCACTCACTTAAATTTATCAAAAAGTGACTATATAGTCATAAAGTCACATTTAAGTGACTTTAATGTGAGGGTCACATTTTTCCCTCTTAAAGTGACTTTAGGCAAAATTAAAGTCACCTAGGCAACATCTGCCTAGGTACAAAAATCAACAACAGTAATGTATGGAACATAACAGAACTATTCTCATTTTGTTTGTCCTTTACCAGATGATTAATATATAGGAGACATGTTTTCCTTTTCCTTTCACCCTTTTATTGTGTTCTTAACTAAATAATAGGGTAGTTGTATCTCAAAGCTACAATTGTTTTTCCTGCTCTACTCTAATCCTGTATCCACTTGAATTTCCTTTAAATGAAAACTATAATTCATTTGTATAGCTTTAGAATGTAGCACCAGGAGTATATTCAAATATGCAATACAGGAGATATTTTCATTAGCATTTGCAATCCTGACGATATTGTGCACATGTGACATGGGTTCAGATACAGTACAACATTATGGCAACATTATAGAATGCAAAAATCTTTAAGATGTATACAAGCTTAGAAATCTATATTTATAATCATAAACTTGACTTCACCACAGTAAAAATGGTTCTATATAATAGCTTTGTACTACTTTGCTATCTTCTACGGTCATATGCTTTCATCAAATCCCGCATAGGGTTACATTTGTAAAAGCAATGCACATTTTACACCCTCCCATACAAAAGAACAAATTCTAAATACATAGAAAGCAACAAGCTTGCTTTCATTTTCCTGTACATAAAAATAATACGTGTGCTGATACCAGAATGCCACTGAAATCACCAACTTCGACCATAAATTCACGGAACTGCTTATTGCTAGTTTTGAACCTACAAGCCAACTTGCTACCTGTAAAACTGCCACTTTGAGACAATTTGTAGAATATGCCATGAAGAATATGCCCCTCGGGGTTCTCGGTTAAGTTAGCTAAAAATCTGAGTGCTTCCCTCGAAGGCTCCCTTGCTTCGGTTCCGCAAGTACTGAAGAAGAGTTACAACCTGAGTATGATAAAACCAGATATACTTATTTAGTAATGATGCCATATTACAGATGTTGAGATATACATATGAATATACTCATAGATCTCATGCTAAAATCAAGGATGGAATTCGGTTTCTGGTGATGTGCAATTTGTGATCATTGTTTCTTTGTTGTTGCTTAGATCCAAAGCCCTTTGGTTCGAAAAGCCAATGATGGCAGTATTTGCAAATGGATTGTTTTATCTTTAAGCCAATGACGTTTACCAATGCTCCTCACCCATGCTGACAAATTGGAGAATGTTAAATTCATAAAGAAAAAACCCGTCCATATTCCTTACCTCCGGTCCTAACAGATCAATCGAGGAATCCGCTTCAATCACCAACGACAACTTGCGCTCTGTGAATGAAGACTACAGTCAGGGCGGACGCAGGGGAGAGGAGGCGGACAGCACAGGAGAGAAGTTCAAACGCAGGGGAGATAAGTTCAAACGCAGAAGTGGAAAGGGGAATAGCTTGCCATGCAGTTAATGCATGGATTCGATCCCCGCGATTCTCTGACACGGACGACGGCGATGGCAGAATGGATGGGCGAAGTTCGCCGGAGAAAGGGCAACGCCCGTGGGAGAGTGACCCAACGGAGGTTAATGGAGAGAGCTCGACCGTCGACGGCACTCGGTGGGCCCGGGTGCAAATGGTCGGGTCGATAGCTCACTCCATAATATTCAGGATGACATTCAAAATCAAATTCAAATTTTTGCTATGAAGTTTTGGAGCGCCTTATACTGGACAGACTTTCCCCTCAGGAGGGGAGCCTATCCAATGGGCTCCCCTCCCAAGGGAAAGTCTGTCCAATAAATAAGGATTGCCGTTTTATGAAGTTTTACTCTGTGATGTGCTATCACCGACTAGCAATAAATAGTATGTCAGGCAGATTGGACATCTAATTTTTCTGTAGCTGGGGCGGATGGATACCATGAACTTCTAAACCCCATGTCATGGATGGTTATGGATGGATGCTGTTGGGTTTGGGCACTAACAGTCTCGCGTTAAATCCAAATGCAAGGCAGATTGGATTTGACTAGGACGGTAGAAGACAACTTGACAACGACAACGGGTGGTAGGAGAAAGCGGTTTTAGAGAAAGCTGGTAAGAGAAAACGGGGCGTTTTGGTTAGCTCATATCCCACTCCGAGAAAGAGTAAATGCCAAACATAAAGATACACTCCTAGAAAGAGTAAATGCCAGACATAAAGATACAGATGGACGACCCATATATATAGTTGGAGTGAGTTATCGACCCGACCATTTGCACCCGGGCCCACCTAGTGCCGTCGACAGTCGAGCTCACTCCGTTAACCTCCATCGGGTCACTCTCCCACGAGCGTTTCCCTTTCTCTGGCGAACTTCGCCCATCCATTCTGCCATCGCCATCGTCCGTGTCAGAGAATCGCGGGGATCGAATCCATGCATTAACTGCATGGCCAGCTACTCCCCTTTCCACTTCTGCGTTTGAACTTATCTCCCCTGCGTTTGAACTTCTCTCCCGTGCAGTCCGCCTCCTCTCCCCTGCGTCCGCCCTGACTGCAGTCTTCATTCATAGAGCGCAAGTTGTCGTTGGTGATTGAAGCGGATTCCTCGATTGATCTGTTAGGACCGGATGTAAGGAATATGGCCGGGTTTTTTCTTTATGAATTTAACATTCTCCAATTTGTCAGCATGGGTGAGGAGCATTGGTAAATGTCATTGGCTTAAAGATAAAACAATCCATTTGCAAATATTGCCATCATTGGCTTTTCAAAGCAGAGGGCTTTGGATCTAAGCAACAATAAAGAAACAATGATCACAAATTGCACATCACCAGAAACCGAATTCCGTCCTTGATTTTAGCATGAGATCTATGAGTATATTCATATGTATATCTCAACATCTGTAATATGGCATCATTACTAAATAAGTATATCTGGTTTTATCATACTCAGGTTGTAACTCTTCTTCAGTACTTGCAGAACCGAAGCAAGGGAGCCTTCGAGGGAAGCACTCATATTTTTAGCTAACTTAATCGAGAACTCCGAGGGGCATATTCTACAAATTGTCTCGAAGTGGCAGTTTTACAGGTAGCAAGTTGGCTTGTAGGTTCAAAACTAGAAATAAGCAATTCCGTGAATTTCTGGTCGAAGTTGGTGATTTCAGTGGCATTCTGGTATCAACACACGTATTATTTTTATGTACAGGAAAATGAAAGTAAGCTTGTTGCTTTCTATGTATTTAGAATTTTTTCTTTCGTATGGGAGGGTGTAAAATGTGCATTGCTTTTACAAATGTAACCCTATGCGGGATTTGATGAAAGCATATGACCGCAGAAGATAGCAAAGGAGTACAAAGCTATTATATAGAACCATTTTTACTGTGGTGAAGTCAAGTTTATGATTATAAATATAGATTTCTAAGCTTGTATACATCTTAAAGATTTTTGCATTCTATAATGTTGCCATAATGTTGTACTGTATCTGAACCCATGTCACATGTGCACAATATCGTCAGGATTGCAAATGCTATTGAAAATATCTCCTGTATTGCATATTTGAATATACTCCTGGTGATACATTCTAAAGCTATACAAATGAATTATAGTTTTCATTTAAAGGAAATTCAAGTGGATACAGGATTAGAGTAGAGCAGGAAAAACAATTGTAGCTTTGAGATACAACTACCCTATTATTTAGTTAAGAACACAATAAAAGGGTGAAAGGAAAAGGAAAACATGTCTCCTATATATTAATCATCTGGTAAAGGACAAACAAAATGAGAATAGTTCTGTTATGTTCCATACATTACTGTGTATGTTGCCTGAATATTAGCATTTCCAGGAAGATCACTGTCAAAGCAAAGCAATTCTTTATTTATTCCAAGAAATTGACATGAAACTGCTTAAGATTCGGATCATAATGGGATTTGTGGTAAGATTCTGCTTAAGCCTTATATTGCACTTACATAGTTTTTAACCTGATATTCCTCTGTTCCATATATTACTGTCTATGTTGCCTGAATATTAGCATTTCCAGGAAGATTACTGTGAAAGCAAAGCAATTCTTTATTTATTCCAAGAAACTGACTTGAAATAGAAGATACATCTTGACCTATAATGTCAGCTTCAACTTATATGCAACTTTATGTATCTTCTGGGAAAGTCTTGAAGATCCTGAAGGTTGTGGAAAGTAGAATTGGAAGCAAGTAATTCGATCAAACATGTAAATGTAAATGTAGCCCTTCACGCATCCAAGGGAAAACCTTAGGCAAACATGTAAATGTTATCGAAGATCAAATCCATACAAACATTGGATATGTAAATAAAAATATCACTAATCAAAAACACCTAAATATATAAGTGCATAAGGTCAACTCAACTTGGTATCAATGAATGAAGGGTGGAGAACTAGAGTTGGAAGGATGAGTTTCTATGACATAAAATTTATTATTCCTAAAAATGCTAAATTAAAGTGCAGAAATAATAATCTTAGCACCGATATAACTTGCTCAAATGAGTTGGAGGGAAATTTTGAATAAGGAAACAAGTATCAAGGATCATTAGGGTTTGTAGGTATAAGTGAAGCAAAGAAAGAGAGCTCACCTCCTAAGGTTAATCTAAGGAAAAGGGGGCTTAAATATGTAAAATTGTGGAAAACAAGGGTTATATTGGTCTTCAGTGAAGATATCACAATGAATAAAGTAATTGAATTGATAAACCAAGCCCTAACAATGTGCTTATTTGGAAAGCAAATATCTGAACGAGCTTTAGGGGAATAGATGGAATTGAATGGAAACCATGATTAAGATATATTCTAAAACTCCACTTTTATGGAAAGGAGTTGCCTCACTTTATGAAGCCACGCCAAGATGTTTGAAATGAGGTGGATGTGGTATTCAATGCCATTAATATTGAATAAATGGACTCTAGAATAAATATTTCCACAACCCAAATTGGATGGGCCAAACTACTAACTCTCTAGTTGGAGTTTTGTTCTCTAGATGTTTTTAGAGCCATAGGAAAACATCGGGTGGTTTTTATAGAGGAAAACAAGATATACCAAAAGATAAATTCTCATGAAATTACTCAAATTATAATGGAAGACTTTAAAGAGGGTATAACACAAGGCATTAGTTCTGGTATTAATCATCTGGTAAAGGACAAACAAAATGAGATTAGTTCTGTAGAATTTTTATGTTCTATTCTATACATTACTGTGTATGTTGCCTGAATATTAGCATTTCTAGGAAGATTACTGTCAAAGAAAAACAATTCTTTATTTATTCCAAGAAACTGACATGAAACTGCTTAAGATTCGGATCATAATGGGCTTTGTGGTAAGATTGTGCTTAAGCCTTATATTGCACTTACATAGTTTTTTACTTGATATTCCTCTATTCCATACATTACTGTTTATGTGTCCTGAATATTAGCATTTCTAGGAAGGTCACTGTCAAATCAAAGCATTTCTTTATTTATTCCAAGAAACTGACAAGAAACAGAAGGTACATCTTAACCTGTAATGTCATCTTCAACTTATATGCAACTTTATGTATCTTCTGTGAAAGTCTTGAAGATCCTGAAGGTTGTGGAAAGCAGATTTGGAAGCAAGTAATTCGATGTGGATTTAAAATATTTTTGAGTTCCAGAAGACTATGTAGATAAGATGTAAATGTATATCTTTGGCTATTAGAAAAGATTGTTGTGTTCTCATTTGAGACACAAATCAGTTTGTCCAAGCGTCCAAGCTTTCAATGTACTTTGTTCATGGTTGGAAACTATGATGCACATTAAAGGTTAAAGGTTGGAAACTACCAAAACCAAATACTAATGTGTCGATCCAAAATTTAAAATTAATGTATTTTAATTTGTATTTGGAATTAAGCACAATCATGTGCACATTTTGTATAGTTGGAAAACTTGAAGTTGTAACTAATTGCAAGTAGGGATTTAAGACATTGAGAGAGGTAACGTGCACCCTCATTTAAAAGTATCATTTCTATTTAAGGGAGCCATTGTCCATCACCCAGAGTAGAGAATAAAACACTGTCCTTTGAGCAACACTGTCCTTTGAGCAAGTTCATTTTGCCACTTCAAGTCCTAAGAGTTCCATTGTTGGTTCTTCTCATCACCTTGCTCCACATCTAATCCCATATCAATGTTAAGAGGAAAAGAGAAAATATTTCTTGTAGCAGAAATGACAATAACAAACTTATGAAAATCAACTTTGATACTAGATCAATTATATCTTCTTCCAAGACTTGTGGTCCTCTTAGAATTTTTAAAAAGACAGTGCTAACAGAAAAAATTCGCTAAAGGAAAGTAGCCTCTCTAGACTCTAACTAGGAAGACACTGGACAATTAAAAGTGACTTTAGAACAAAAACCAACAAATCAATAAATAGAAGCAAAAATCAATGCAATCGCCATAGACAAAACCTCAAGACATGCTGGTTTTCCAGTAGACTTTTGTAAGTTAATCATGGATAAATGTCTCTCATTGTTGAAGGATATGATTTGTGAGGTACAAACTTACAAGGAAAGTGCATCTGGCAATGAGACTTACTTTTTACAGCCTTCATACCAAAAGGAAATGCCCCCAATAGAATAGGGAACAATTGTAACATGAGCTACAAAATAGTTGTGAAAGTGTTTGCTATCCACTATCACTTTCCAGACAAAGTGTTTCAAAAAGAATCAGACGACCTTTGTACAAGAGAGCAAGATATTTGATAGTACAATAGTGTAGTTGACTGGCTTCACTCCAACCACCAGGAACACCGAAACAACAATGTTTCTCAAAATTTATATGGAAAAAAGCTCAAGATAGATTGGAATAGGCCGATGTCCTTTATCCACCTATCTTTTTTTTCAATGTAGGTAACACTTTCTATGACCTGATTCCTTGGATAAAAGATCTAAATTTTCTAAATTCGGTTTAAGAAAAGCCCGAAATTACAGACAGTTACACACCAGTTATGCTGGGAGACACCACAAGGGACGAAATACAAACTTGGTTTCAAGCTCTCCAAATCTATTTTACAGCTTCAAGAGGTAAGGTTAAATTTGAAAAGTATGGAGTTTTGTTCTCAATCCCTTGCTTTGCCTCTTCAAAGTGAGAAAAAAAATCCTATAAAACCAAAAATCTCTTTACTTGGCTGATATGTTTTCTGGAATATTGTTGATATGTTCAATTTTAAAATATCGCAATTTTTATGGCGATATTATTGCCAGCATAGAAAAATCACAATATATCATGACACCAGCAATATTTTTGCAATGTTTGGATATAGGTGCAAAGAGTTCAGTTTATAAATGAAGGTACTGCTTTTTTGCAAATATATGTATTTTGGATCTAATGGATAGAAGAGCAGAATGACCCAATAGATATATGTGTAGAGAGTTCAGTTTATAAACGAAGGTACTGCTTTGGTGCAAATATATGTATTTTGGGAACGATTTTTTTCTTTGTTTGGATTTATTATTAACTAGCACATATTCATCTTTAAGTAGATATTTGTTTTATAAAATCTATCGAATGTGGAAAATTAGCACAGATTCAGTTTAAAAGATCTATAAATGTATAAATGGATTGAAATTAAGATCTATCAAACTTGAAAAGGGATCGTATCAAGTATAAAAAGAATTACATCTTTCCAAGTGCAAACTTTATTTTTGAAGTACACAAAAAAAATTACACAACCTCTATTGGGTTATAGAATGCTCATTCTGTGCAATAATGAATATTGGTATCTTGTATTGCCTGAGCATCTTTATACATTCTTGGGTTATAGAATGCTCATTCTGTGCAATAATGAATATTGGTATCTTGTATTGTCTAAGTATCTCTATACATTCTTCCTATCTTTTGGATAGTATGCAGGTTCTTTTGGTATGTCATAAGCCATCCTGATTATATCTTGTATTGCCTGAAAAAATAGCTAAACTAATCAATGAGGTAGAGATCCCAACCTTCTCCATCCTGATCCAGCTACATATTTTTAAACTACATATAGAACTGCAAAACAAATACCAATGCACAACATGTGATCCATTCATTATGATAAAAAATTGTATATCCATTCATTATGGTAAAAAATTACAATCTTCAATGCCAAATGGAAAAACAGTTATGTCTGTCTCAGTGTTGGAACTATACAACGGACATTGTAAAAGCATGGGTTTCAATGAAACACCCATGACATTACAAACACCACAAGCATCATTTAAAAAAACATTTATAGAATGGACATATATATTGATTCCTGACAAGAAGTTTTGGTAGAGATGACATTGATAATAACTCAATGCTGGCACCTACACCTAGTTCTGAAACTGCTCCAAACACGAGATCACTAGACATCTTTTGAATCTTGGCATGGTATTTTATGTTGAAGGACTGAAATTGAGCGACGACGATTCTGGCTTTTTTGTGAAGAGGATTGAGATTGTCCTTTCGAACTTGATAGCTTCCTTCCATCTTCTTACATATCAATTCTGAATTTGTGTAAACTGAAATATCATTGGCGCCCTATGTTTTTGCCTCTTTTAAGCCTTCAACAAGAGCAATATAATTCGCCTCCTTATTTGTGGTTGTACCACAAACATCTTTCTTTCTTTCAATAGCGTGATTCAATGCATGATTGTAAATAACGTATCTAATTGTTGCTCGACCAGGGTTGGGGAAACAAGACACTTCTATACATAATGTCCACTTATGCTCCATTTTCTTCTTCACTGTTTATGGTTCCAAAGTCCTAAAATCGAAAACAAAAAATAGTGATTAGAAAAGCATACATTAAAAACAAAGCTCATGCCAAATGATCGCATAAGATAAGCATGAGCAAAAGCACAAAACACAAAGATAAGCATGAGCAAAGCTCTAGTATAAGATAAACATGAGGAAAAGACAAAACAAGCCTATAAATTTTGGAGTAGACCAATTTGGTGACATTTGTCCAACAAAAAGGAAGAAGGGCTCTTAATTAAATTGGTTTTATTTTGACATTAGTGTTTGGGCTCTTGTTGCATGCAAGATTCTTGTATGTCTTCAAGACAATGTTGGGTGAGGATGGGGATTTGGAATTCTTACAGCATTTATGGGATTAGTCATAGGAAATTTCTTTTCTGAGACGCCACTTCATAGATTCCAAAAGCCTAGAGACATTTCCCTTTATGCAGGGATGCCAAGGCATAGTTCCATCACTTTGTAAATTTCAGAAGAAAGTCCCTCAACATAATTCAATCTTGTATGAGTTGCAAATAAAGCCTTATATAACTAGAAACCCAGGCAGTTGGCATCTTGAAGATCTCATCCGTAGGGGCAAGGTATTGAATATCCAAGATTTGGGGTATTGAAGAGTCAATGCAAAAGTTGTGGTTTAAGTTTCTAATAGAAAATTGTATGAATCACCCGAGACAATTCTTGAATATACATCCACCAATCACACTAACACTCTTTCTCTTGCAGTAACAGATATCGAGCCTAGGGCCAACTACATCCAACCTACACAATTACCAACCATGGTGAATTTAAGATGGATGACTATATATGTCAATCTATGGTTTTACCTCTAGAAATTGAAATCAATGATATCATTTAATTGTTAAACTACCATAGTCTGTCTATTTTTTCAAAAATTACACGAGATATTTGCAATCAAGCAAAAGCTTGCACATAGGAACATGATATATTATACATTTTAGAAGTTGCTACCACGAGATGAGTCACTATTACATTTCCATACATATTACAGTAGATCTTAGCAATGAACTATTGTCATTTAGAAGAGTAAATACCATACCGAAACAAATTTATAAATATGTTCAATATAAGCATTACCACTACATCCCTGAACCTGCAAGCCATCAGCCAGAAAGAAGGGGCCTTAAAGAATCGATAGGGTTTACTCAACACTTTATCTTATGCTTATTTTAAGGGTATGGTAGTGCACTGTCCAGCATCAATCAAGTTCTTTGGAATAGGTCACAGGTTCTGGAATTCTCTTTTGTCAAGCCCATGTTTTCATAGCTTTAATCATTTTAAGAACCCCCACCATTTTATTATAAGGTCCACTTATGAATCACAGGAGTAGAGGACAAACACTTTCTAGCTTTATTATATAGACACAGGGGGCCTTAAATCGGGAATCATAGACAAGCCCCGTGTTAAACAATATAAAGGGCTCTACCATCTTCACTCGATTAGGAGGGCCTTATTTATGTGCATGATGATGCCACTATGAAATGGGGGCTTATAAATATATGCCCAATCAACCACAATTGGTGAATCAAAAAAATCATAAAATACATACATATACCGTCTCCAGAACAAATAAAATTTTGTGCAAAGTTCGACTGGAGATGTCAAGTAAGACACTAGCAAATTTTGATGGATAAAAGAGCACATGGCCATGAACGTTGTTAAGTAATTAGAATTTATGTTGTTGGAATGGTCAAACATGATTCCTGCAATAGCTAGCAAATATGCCTTGATTTAGTATAATTTATCAAAATGTTGAAAATTTTGGCTAAGTGAATGACCTGCGGAGACCAGAGGAAGAGTTTCATTGAGACTGGACAAAACCTTGAGGACATTTCTTTTCCTTTTAAGCATTCATGCCTGAAGGTCGTGAGTTATTTTTGGCACTTAAAGTTTGTATGTTTTCTCACCCACCTTCAAGTTGGATTCTGTGGGCTGCAAATAACCCGTAAGTTGCTCCCCAGTCTGATTTGCTTCTGTTAAGTATGAACCCTGGAGTCGTTGCAAGTGCAAGGGGAGCTTCAAGGGGGAGCTTCAAGGGGGAGCTTTCTTGGGATATTTGCCTCTAACCGAGTATGGAACTCTTCTAAGTTTCTCTGTGATTATTATAAAAAACACACTCTGGGCTCATCTCCATCAAGCCAACAAGCAAGAATAAGAATACTAGTGTTTCAAATCAAGAAGCACGTGGCTACAAGAAAGAGACAGAAACACGACTTACTTCCACAGACAAGCACAATCTCACAAATGCAGAAACTCGGTCTCTTAAATAAATTCGGACACAGGGGAAACTTTCAAAGATGTGGACAAGATCAAGGAGGAGGTGGTTAGACATTTTCGCGACCTCTACACAAATCCATCTAATACAAGAAAGGAGGAGATGAATAAAGTAATCGACCACATTCCTCACTTAGTAAGCGTTGATTATAATGGTTTCCTCACCAAAAGGATCACAAAAAAGGAGGTATGTCAAGCCATCTAGTCTATATAACAAGACAGCTCCAAGGTTGGATGGCTTTACAAGTTGCTCCCGAGTCTGATTTGCTTCTGTTAAGTATGGATGGCTTTACAAGTTGCTTTAGAATTACAAGTATTAAGATAGGATTTCAGTTGTATGTGTGTTTGCACTCTTTGTGAAGTTTGTATATTGCCCAATACCAGACAATAAAATAGAAGGCGGGCAACAATCGCTGACTGTTCTAGGCCATAGCGGTTCTAGTAAGAACAAAGTATTTAGTGCTGGAGACGCTTCTAATGCCAGACCTTCTATTATGGAAAATACCATCAAATCTTTGGCCCCGGCTGCAGAGAATGGCATAGATTTTGTTGAATTCCATGTGCAGGTAGACCAAGCTTGTCATTTTCTGGCATAGGGTATGGTGTTTAGGCTTGTTTCCTTCTCAGAACTTGGAGATTTGCTTTGTTTATAAAATGTTTAAGCTTTTTTTTGTCTTTAACAGAAATTCTATGGTTGCTTTAAATTTATTTCAGGTCACTAAAGATAGCCATGCTGTCACCTTCCATGACGACTATAATAGATGACAAAGTAAATTGCCTTCTATATTTTTGTTTCCTATGCCATTCAAATTGTATTTTGTTTAAAAGTCTTTAACTAACCCAAAAGGAATATAACCTAAACCTAGGGATCAAAGTGTTGAAGGGTTCCATTCTTATGTAGGTTTAATCATCTTCCAGGTTTAGGCACCTTATGGGACTCGACCAACTATCTTATTTTTTGCAACTAGACCGTTCTAACTTATCTTTTCTTATTATCCGTGTTTCAGGGATTGCATAATGCGAGGCGCATTGGACAACTGGGATTCAACAGACTTTCTTTGCCCCCAAACCGTTCTAACTTTGGTGATGGTCAGTCTGTTTCAGGGATTACATAATGCAAGGCGCATTGGAGACCTCAGTTTTGAAGAATATCATTCCATGGGATTTCAAGCCGATGGCCTGGACGTAAGACACTGCAGAAATTCGTGGATGGAATTCGGTTTCTAGTGATGTGCAATTTGTGATCATTGTTTCTTTGTTGTTGCTTAGATCCAAAGCCCTTTGGTTCGAAAAGCCAATGATGGCAATATTTGCAAATGGATTGTTTTATCTTTAAGCCAATGACGTTTACCAATGCTCCTCACCCATGCTGACAAATTGGAGAATGTTAAATTCATAAAGAAAAAACCCGGCCATATTCCTTACCTCCGGTCCTAACAGATCAATCGAGGAATCCGCTTCAATCACCAACGACAACTTGCGCTCTGTAAATGAAGACTGCAGTCAGGGCGGACGCAGGGGAAAGGAGGCGGACTGCACGGGAGAGAAGTTCAAACGCAGAAGTGGAAAGGGGAGTAGCTGGCCATGCAGTTAATGCATGGATTCGATCCCCGCGATTCTCTGACACGATGGATGATGGAAGAATGGATGGGCGAAGTTCGCCGGAGAAAGGGAAACGCCTGTGGGAGAGTGACCCACGGAGGTTAACGGAGTGAGCTCGACTATCGACGGCACCGGGTGGGGGCGATCAATATATATTATGCAACGCAGCATTCAATGCGGCGGCTGCGCTGCATACCGTCGGATGATGCGGCGGCTGCGCTGCATACCGTCGGATGTCAGGCATACTGAGATCGAACGGTATGCAGTGCAGCCACCACCGCATTGAATGCTGCGCTGCATAATATATATTGATCGCCCCGGATGGGCCCGGGTGCAAATGGTCGAGTCGATAGCTCACTCCCAATATTATTGCCCGCCCATTCCATTCATTTGAATTTGGGTGACTTATGCTGTTGTTACCTGCAACTTGGTAGCAGGATGTTTTTTTTTGACAGAAGCGAAGCTCCTTATCAGCTCCCGTCGGCCTAATCTTGTTCCTTTATTCGGTTGTTGCCAGCCCTTGCAGCTATAGGATTTTGTGTCATATAAAATCTTAAGCATTCGATCGGGTAGGGTTCCGTCATCATTTCTATGATTTTTTTAAAGATTATGTATGGTATAAAACTGGTCGTATAATCTTTGTTTCTTTGTGTTATAAAGAATACAATACATAATTCTGATAATCGAAACAATATCATATCGAAAAAAAAAATGAAACTAGCATTGGCATAGGAAGTGGGACGGTGTTGAAGACGGATACTGAGTGCGTTAACTCTAACAACACAGAACACAAAGACTCTCAAAATTGTATTTTTTTGAAGAAATGACTAAACAGGCGCTGCAGTTCGGAGACAAGAGGACTGCCGACGTGAGATTACATTTAATCGGTTCAAGTGGAGAAGAAGAATACGGGGAATATCATATTTTCGGTCATTCTCATTCTCAAGTGTTGAAAAAATCAGAGTTGTTCTAAACAAAACTTTCTGAACGCTGAAAGCTGGTCTTCAGATAAGCCGCTGTTTGAAATCAAAGTAAAAGTCTCTGAGAGTAAGGAGAGCAAATGTGTCGACAGCCGTTAAGGTTGGGTGCAGGTATGTTATTTTGAAAGAGTTTACCGTCCACATAGAAATTCTTAAATCTAAATCTGATGATCAAAACTCTGTCCAATTGACTTGTTCTACCTTGTCGTGGCTAATTGACGCGATTCAGCAACCTGATAGAAAATTGTTTGAAGCCGTAGTCAAAAAATTTTGATTAACATGTTTCTAAAGGAGATGCTTAATATTGCATTGATATTATGGTTGCACTAGTGGCCGTTGCTACAAATACATTTGGGGCTGACACTTTTATAGAAGGAGCAGTATTAGAAAATTTGTGACTGCAATGGAGAAAGGAATGGCTGATGTTGCAAATACCTTATCGCTGGTTTGAGCAAAACCTTATTTACAACATTTGGAAAAATGCTTTCACCAAACATTCTCAGAGCATAAGTAATGCGGTTATATGGTGGAGTGATAAAGTACATGATCGCAACGATTGTTTGATATAACAGACTGTCAACGTTATAACTCATGTTGTTTTGACACTTAACTTCTTTTAATTAGTTATTTCAATTAATATTTTCTTGATGTTAAATTTAAAAACATGGAATATAATATATTGTAATCCTTTGCGAGTCAACTTCTTTTAATTAGTTATTACAATTAATCTTTTCTTCATGTTAAATTTAAAAAATGGAATTTCAATTAAAATTTTCTTGAAGTGATTTGTATTCTTTTGACGTGATAAATTTAAGTTATTCCTAATTTGCTGTTAGCCTTGAATTTTAAAAGTAAATAAAAAATATTAATTGTATTAAGATTTGGTACATGCTCTCGCTTTGCTGATTCCTCTCTAGAACCAGTTGTGATTTTTAAAAATAAATAAAAATATTTATTTTACTATAGTTTGGTAGATGCTCTAGATTTTCTGGATTTTTTCTTCTTTCATTTGAAGGTGTATACTATATTTTATTTTTTTCGCTGAAAGGCAGGGATCTTTACTTGACCATAGTAGCATTAGTAGCATAATTCTACTACGAATACGGATATTAATTAGATAGTGAAAAAATAGGTAACTAAAAAATTCTAATACAGATAAAATACAAAAGTAGATTACTTATACATTTAAAAACATGTATTTTTCAAATTCCCGAAAAATAAAAAATATACATAAACAGACATTGAGTAACTGCAATGGCCTTGCTTACTCCTGCTGGCCCACTTTTTATCTTGCTAATATAAATTTAATATATTTTTTATTTTATATATTTAATTTCACTTTCATATATTTTTTCAATATGCAATTTATACGCAGGTCGAGAACCTTGGCGTTCATAGAAATTTGCACTAGCACTTAATACGATATTTGGAGTGAAGCACCATGAGGTATTTACTTGCACTAGAATGACTGAGGAGCTGCAATTCTAAGTATGCGCAATTATTCTCAAGTTCTCAACTGTAGTGTTTAATTTTATAACTGACTGAATCAATGATTTGATGAGTGAATAGCTCAAGGAAATAATAGGTGATAGAAAAAAAAATACAATAAAAAACAAAATACAATAAAAAAATAAGTGAGTCCCAAATCTAAACATGCTGAAATTGAATTTTAATTTGCCAAAAACTATAGTGAGCTTGGAAAACTTCTTGGCAAGCTTTCTGAGTACATAAACTAAACCAAGTATTATCCTTCTTAAGGTTCCATAAATCAAAGTTGGTCTCAATGGACGTTAATCATCATCATTAGTTTAGGCATGTTATAAATAGTGGTAAATATATGATAGCTATTATGGTCAATGACTATATATTTTTGTTTTAGTGTTACTCTCCCATATAGTCATGCTTTGTTCGGGTATGAAAGGAATTTGACCCATTAAAGTTGTCCTTTTCAAATTCTTATGTTCAATATGATTGTCAAGTTTCAAATTCTTATATCCAAAAATGATTAATGATTGTCAATTGGATCTGTTGGGTTTAGACTCCAAAATATTCACAATAACAAGATTATTTATATCTATTTTAATTAGATTTAAAAATAACACAATTTTTATATATTTATTTTAAGAAATGAATGTAAATTATATATATATATATATATTTCAGAAGAAAAAATACCAGATCTTGATATTCTATTAAAAATGGAATCAAAGATCATCTTGTACATTCAATCAATATATCATTCTCATCAAAGTGCAGCCAATGAGGAGATCATCTTTCCTATGACGTTCCCTGACATCAAAACCTTATAGGCAAAGCACAAGCCTGATTATTTAACAGGCTTTATCATCACTCCTGTATAACAGGTCAGATATATATCTTATCCAAGAAGAGTCAGAAACCGCATGATTCGTGAGCATACAGTTTACTAGATCAGTTCTGCCAAATCCATACAAGAAAATAGAGTGCTTAATATAATAGAACAACACTTTTAAAATAATCGGAAATTACCATGATCAATTATGATATCATTCATGACTTCATTGAAAGTCCCATATCCAGAAGCTAAGGAAAGGGCTTTTTTTTAGAGACTGTCCGCAATCTGATTATGCTCAGTACGAAAGATGTGTTTCATGATCATTCCCGGAAAAGAATGAAGCAGAGTTCTAGTCTCATCACTCCAATGTCTCAGATGAGGAAGGTTTAGAGTGCTCTTGCTAGTGGCCCAAGAAATGATGACAAGGGAATCGCCATAGATGGTGAGGATTGGTATTCCCATGAGCTTTATTACCGTGAGAAGGGCCCATAATGCTAATAATTCATATTTGTTGTTAGTGGATTTTCCACATCCTAATGAGAAATGCATACTGTGAGAGCTGTTAATATATATAACAAATCCAGCCCCTCCAATGTTCTTGGCGGCTGCACCATCAAAATACCCACAGGGATATTGTCTTCTAGGAGGATCGCCAATAACTCTCTGCTTTGTTTTCCTTGCAGGCATTGAATAGGAATGTGATAGCTTTTCTGTTTGAAGAATGATCCCATAAACTGAAGGAGTGATCCCTTCAAAAATATACCTGTTTCTTTGATTCCATAACACCCAGAGGGTAAATAGAGGCAGATAAAGATGGTAAAAATGCATGTTGTGTGCATGGAACCATTCTTCCAAAAACTGATTTACAGAGTACCCCATAACTGAAGAATGTAGAGATCGGGTGCCAAAATGTTCGAAAACAGTTTCGAAGACAAGCTTTGTATAACTGCAATCCATGAAAAGGTGTTGAACTGATTCTTCATTTTCCTTGCACAAAATGCAGAGACCGGGCCCTTGAAAGCCTCTTCTTTTCAGCTGATCCCATGTAAGAATCTTATTGCTCGTTAGAAGCCAGATAAAGCAGCATATCTTCTCTGGAATTTTTAGCTTCCAAAGGATCTGATGTACGGGATGTATTCCACACTGAGAACCCGTATAAAATTCTGCCACATTGTCATAAGCTATCGCAGCAGTTAAAGAGCCTGTGTGTTTTTTGTATTCCCAGAGCATACTATCAGAGTTTGTTCCAAGTCTTATTCTTCCAAAATCGAGCCCTTTGATGTAATTATTCCAAATGGGCTGCCAATCTCCACCTAGATCCAAGTCCGTAGCTGTGAGCCAATATGTTGTAGCATCCTGGGCGTAATTCGTTGTGTGGATCAGTGAGGTGATAACATAATCTTCTAGGTAGTCACGGAGATCTTTTGGCAGCAGAAAACTAGAGTCCAAGCCAACGATGGGGTCTAAACCAATTCTTGTGTTTTTACCATCGCCAACCATCCAAGTTAGACCACGGCCCAGCCAAGATATAACATTAATGAAACCCTTCCAGATGATTGAAGCTCCATTGATAGAGAAAACCTTATTACGAAGCCATGTTAGCACTGATTTTTTTTATAAATATTTCACTGTGATTAAATTAAACCAGAGCCCGTTGCTGCAGAGAACATGCCAAAAATATTTGACTCTTAGGGATATGCTAAACCATTCTAGGTTTTTTATCCCCCAGCCCCCTTGAGATGTGGGCTTAGATAAGGAAATCCACTCGACCAGATGAAATTTTTTCTTGTTCCCAGATTTGCCCCACAGGAAATCAAAGATTAAGCTCTTCAGCTTTCTCATAATGGATTTTGGAATGGGGACAAGAGCCAACCAGTATACTGGAATGCTGGTGAGAACTGCCTTGATGAGAACCAACCTTCCTCCCATCGAGAGGAGCCTATAGGACCAATGAGAAATACTTTTTCAAACTTTTCAATGAGCCAGAGCCAATCTTTGACTAAGTAGCCTGAGGGCTTGATAAAATATCCGAGATAATTGAAGCCTGTAATCATGGGCTGGGATCTAAAGGGCAGGAAGTGAGTAATCCTTGAAATCTCTCCATCTTCAACATTATTTGAAAGGAAGCATGATTTTTCAGTGTTAATTAACATCCCAAAAGCTACACAAAAAGTGTCCAACAGAACCTTGAGAGCCAACCATTCTTCATAGGTGCCAACCCCAAATAGAATCACATCATCTACAAATAGCAGGTGTGTGAGAGAGAGATCTTTTGTAATTTTAATCCCTTTGACATAGCCAAGTTTTCGAGCATCTTCAATCAGTAAACTGAGGCCCTCAATCACAAGGATGAATAAGAGGGGCGAGAGAGGGCAACCTTGCCTGATGCCTCGAGATGCTGTGAAAAATCTGGAAGGGGATCCATTAATGAGCAGAGCAAAGTTAACCGAAGTTATGCAACCCATGATCCAATTTACACCTTCCAGAGGCAAGCCAATTTGTAGAAGTATGAGCCTAATAAAAGACCAATTTACTCTGTCGAATGCTTTAGTGAGGTCGAGCTTAAGGACGAGGGCACATTTGTTCCTAGATCTGACAGAGTGAAGGGCTTCTTGGGTAATCGCAATTGGCTTCGTAATCTGGCGGTTTTTAAGAAAACCGAATTGTTGAGGGGAAATGAACTGGTCCAGGAAGGGCTTTAGTCGAAGAGTAGCAACTTTGGCTATAAGCTTGTAGATTAAGTTGCATAGAGAGATGGGTCGAAAGCCGACAAAGGAAGAGGGTTTGTCAGATTTAGGAATAAGAGTGATGAAGGTCGAATTTATGGAAGGAATAACTCTTCCTGATAGCCTAGCATCTTCCACAAGATTCACCAACTCATTCCCTAAAAGTTCAAAGAAAGCAATGAAGAACTCAATAGGAAACCCATCGGGTCCAGGCGCTTTATCTTTTTTGAAGGATTTGAGCGCTATCTCAACTTCTTGAAGAGAGACCTTGGTGTTGAAGACTGAGCGATCCTCAGGGGTGAGATAGGAAGGAAAGAGTCTGAGAATCCTTAGTTGATCAGAAATGTTAGAATGGTTTTCCTCACTGAAAATATTTTTAAAATGTCTCACACCCAGATCCTTTAAATCTTTATCTTTTTCAACCCAGTTTCCATTTTCATCTTCGAGGCTCCAAATCATGTTATGGTTCTTTCTAGCTGACACCACAGAATGGAAGAATTTTGTATTTGCATCTCCCAAGTTATCCCAAATCAATCTGCTCTTGAGCTTGGCCGAGAGGATCTCATGGTCCCTTATCTTCTTTAAATCAGATCGGAGAGAAGTTAAGGTGGACATAGAGTCAGAGGAAAGGAGACCCGAAGGGGAAGAGGAGAGAAGTCTATGGATTTTGTCTTCGAGTAAAATGCTCTTGTCCTTCATCTCAAGGGTCTTTTGGAAAGTCCAAGACTTTATCAAAATCTTTAAAGATCTAAGCTTGCTGGAGAAAGACTCCATACCCGAGAGGGACGAGTCACAGGGAAGAAGGGACCATTCTTTATGGATCATCTTAACAAAGTCATTGAAGGCAAGCCATGAGTGGTTGAATTTAAAGGGGAAGTGACTCTGAGAAGAAGATGAACGCCATTCCAGAATAATCGGGTAATGGTCCGAAATGGCAGAAGGGTAGGACCAGGCCCTGTATAAAGGTAGAAAATCCAATAAGTTGGATGAGAGCAAGAACCTTTCCAATATCTTGCTGATACCATCATCACTCGAGCGGTTGTTGCGCCAAGTGGGACCCACTAAGTCAGAGACAATATCCACCAGCTGATGAGAGGAGAACAGATTGGTGAAAAAGGGCCCAAGAGGGTCTGCATGGGCCTTAATCCCCCAAACCTCGAAGCTGCTTAAGGTAAGGTTGAGGTCACCTGCCAGGATCAGATTGGGTAGGTTTAGAAGGCCTTCTTTAACCACTGCATCCCATAAATACTCCCTGTTAATGTAGGGCCCATAACAATTCAGGAAGGATAAGGTCAGAGAGGAGCCTCGAACGTGAGCACAAAGAAGGATCCCTGCCAAGGTTTTGAATGATTTTACCTTGAAGCTGAGAGGGTTCCAGTCTGCAACTAAACCCCCCAAGAGCCCAGAGGAGCTAAGAGCACAGTATTCCCACCCTGGGTGAAGCTTAGAGAAAGCCAGGATGGCAGGGATGGAGCAAGTCATTGTTTCTTGAAGAAATATGAGATCAAGGCTTAAAGTGTCAAAGAGATTCCAAAGACTCTTGTGTTTGGCCAAGCCCCCTAGGCCTCGAACATTGAGAGACATAATCTTCATTAAGTATCCGAAGTCCTGGGGGTCTTTGCTCTAAGGGCCCGAATGGGGGAGGACAGAGAGTAAGTCTCAGCATTCTTCAGTCTAGTGGAGAGTGGAGTGTAAGGACGAGTTGCAAGAGAGGAGTCCAGAGAAGTGGAGGGAGGTTTCCTAGACTTCCTTCTGATAGTAACGTTCTGGAAGCGAATGGAGTCCAAGGGTATGACCAAAGGGGAGAGCGGAGTCTTGTCAGAGAAAATATCCAAATGGGTTTGCAGAGAAGGATCTGTAAAGGATGGTGTCGTCAAGACAGAAGAGGATCTGGGTCCTGGAAGCGGGGAGAAGTTAGCATCTGTGAAGAGGGGAGGCTCCACTGCCGAAGGGGAGGAGGTGGCCAAAGCAGATGAAGTGGGAAGGTGATCTGACAACACGGGCAACACGTGAATAGTCTCCTCTGAAGTGTGAGGGGGATCCGAATTAGAGGGTGTGTCAGCAAACTGAGGATTAGAGGGCTCAGATAATGCGGAGGGGATGCCAGGGGGATTCACAGTATCCAAATAAAGTAATTATTGAATGGAAGCATCGTCAAAGAAAGTACATGCATTTGTTAACATACCTTTTAAAGACGTTGTCTCTCGAGCATCCCGAACCGAGGGGGAAGGTGAGTGTGCCTGTTCCGAAGCAGGAATGGAAGAACAAAATACAGTCCCTTTCCTCATTTCAGGACAAGTCCTTCGTAGATGTCCGGTGGATCTGCACTTGCTACAGCGGAAAGGGATATTAAGGTAATCAAGCCTTAGATGAAAGACGCGCTCCAGACTTAACAATTCGATTTCAGCTGGAAGGCCTGAGACTAAATCCATTTCCACAAGGATTTTAGCCATGCGCTTGTCAAAGGAGCGAAGGAAGTCGTCTTCTACCACCACGAAATGACCGATGGTGTTCCCGATGCCCTCCAATACCTCTCTATTCCACAGTGGGAAAGACAGCCCAGGGAGGAGAACCCATAGATGTCTCTTTTTAATACATTCTCTCATCGGATCAAAATGAATGTGCCAGTGGTCCAGAACCAGCGAACCACCCTGAATGCGCCAGAAAGACTTCAAAACTGACGAAGCATGCGCCTCCTCCAGGAACACAATAACAATCCATCCTCTAGCAAGAAGACTGATAGATGGAGTGTAAGAGAAGAGTGGCTTCCAATTTTCAACTGCCCAAGAGTTCCAATCTTCCTTCCCCATCTGGGAGTACTCCAGCCTTCCGATAAGAGCTCTTTTGCAAAGAGCCTCTGTCCTTTCCAGAAAGATATCCCTTCCTAAGACGAACCGCAGTTTCCCTTCATGAACCCTATGGGATTTTGCAGACCTACGACGCCGACTGTGTGAGTGGGTCGGCTGAGGGAGTTCAAGAAGTTCTGTGCCCATTGGCCAAGGACTAAACTGAGAGGAAGATTAGCCGAGAGTGTCGGGGTGCTAAGAAGGTTCTAGAATGGAGAGAAAGGAGTGTAGAAGTCAACCCTAAGGAGATGCGTAGAGAGGGTGGTGAGTCTACAGGGGGAAGAGGAGCCCTTGGAAGCCGACAAAGGGATAAGAAGGGCACGCGCTAAGTTGACCGCCTGGGTCAAAAATCCCTAAAAAATTGGGGAGAGAGACCATAGGTCAAAATCACGTAGCCCGAGTTGATGAGCACATAAACTGAGAAACCTCTTCCAAGAAGCAGAAAGTGGTGAGCCCAAAAGGTGAAAGGCTGAGCAACCCAGCAGGTGAGGCTTAAAGAGCAGTACGTAGGGAAACCCTCATTCAAGGTACAGACAGAGACGAACCCATTAGGCGTAGGGCTGTGAAGGACCCGACGGAAGTAGATTCCCACTTTTTTCAGCTGGTTGGTACTAGTCCTCCACTGTGGAGGATGGACTCCAGTTGTCGGGTCCGAAAAAAGGCATAAAAACCAGTAGACTGAAACCCTAGCAACCAAAAGCAAGGTTGAGAGAAAACGTTGAGGATAGAAAGGGGACACAGAAAGAGAGCAGATAGATCGCTCAGGACTGAACCCAAACATGTGCAGAAAGGTAAAAGGGAAGCAGAAGGAGCGGAGCTAGACCCGGGATAAAAACTACCTCTGCAAAGAAAGGAAAACATACCCTGCTAGAGACCAGGGTGGATACAATCCTCAATGAGACGGGCAGAGGAGCAAAACCGCGCCATCAGGTCGAGGCTGGTCGCACCAGACCAGACAGACAGAAGGGTGTGTGCAAGAAGATGAGGGACCTTTTGTGCACGTTAGATGCAATAGAAACCTGAAAAATCAGGCATCCCTCAACTTACTTGGATTTTTTGAGATACT
>LPNX010022268.1:0-21847 GCA_001517045.1 Pseudotsuga menziesii
TGCTTGACATATTTAAGGATTATGTATGGATGACGTCATTGTTAGATGAATTTACATTGCGAGTGAAACTATTGCTAAGAAGACCATGATCATCACAAAAGGTCGACACATGCAACCAGAAGAAGAGGAAGAGCATCCAGAATAAGCGGCGGAGGAAGAGAAAGTGAAAGAGGAGGGGGGATCGAGTAGAATGAAAGAAGAAGAAGAATGTGAAAAGACAAATGAAAACGAGGGCAGTGAGAGTGGGAGTAACAGTGGGACGGCAACTTTACCTCAATTAGTTGAGAAACAACAGCAAGAAGAAGGGAGAATGAACGAAGGAGAAGAATGTACTATAGCAGTAGAAGTTCAAGAAGCACCAACAACAATTAAAGAACGTGAAAAGAATGACAACGAGAGCATGAGTAATGTATGTAGAAGGGGAAGCAGTACCAACAACAATAATGAAATACAGGAGAAATTAAAGAACCCGATTTGAGCACCAATAATTGAATTAGAATTTATGGGACATGTAACTATTTTGTATTTTTTTTTGACAATTTTATATTTTATTAAATTCTCAAGAAATATTCATTGTTTAGTTGACTTGATTGAGTATCATTTTAGTAGCCTCATATGACAAATTTGAAAAAAAAATAATAGAAATTTTCAATTGTATTTAAAGTGTCTCCCCTTTTTAAATTAGATTGTAATATGTACATTCTCCTTTTAATTAAATAAGATGATATACTTTAAAAATAATTAATTAGCTTTTAATTATTTACAATTTAATATTGTTGGTAGGGATGTAAAATTATGTTCATCAAGTTTTGGTAATTGATGAGGTACTTTCATTTTCTCATATGATGGTTGATGCTACTCTAAAATAAAATCGAATATTTATATTATAGAAAACACCAATGGAGAAATGGGAAAGGCTAAATATCCAATGCATATCTAAAAGAGACTAACATATTTAGAAATAAAATCGTTTGGAAAGAGAGTAAGTATCAAATAGAACAAGGTAGAATAGCATATATTTTCATATATGATACTTGTCAAATGGAGAGGAAAACATAAATAGGAAATGGCTAAACGAGAAAGATCAAATGAAAATGTGGAAGAGACTCACAAGTTTAGACATAAAATCATTTGGGAAGAGAATAGCTAGAAAAAGCTTATCCTAACTTTCATCCTTGTTTCAAGAAACAAGCTAGAAAAGTATTTATTTGTATATATGATACTTTACCTAGGATTTTTTCTGTAAATTAAGAAGATTCAAAATTCATGTTCAGAACAGAAAAAAATTCTTTGCAATTAATAATGTCTTAAGCTCATCTTCAGTGTTGTAGACATTAAGCATAATTGATGTTAGTAGTGTACCTATTTTGAAGTTCCATTTCGAAGAAACCATAGCTAAGAAAAAAAATTTGATTCCTATAACACTTGGTATTTTAAGCAAACATACAATATAATTCTTAGGTTGATAACATATATGTTTGTGCAGGTGCAACAATATATGAGGTAAATGACGTCAATTTTGGATAAAATATTGTAGACATATAAAGGAAGTATGGGCCTAGTGAAACACTATTTATTCATATCTTTGCATGAATTATTTTCTTATTATTATTAATTGGGCCTAGAGCAACACTATTTACTCATATTTTTTCATTATTTATTTTATTATTATTATTAATTATTGAAGTCAGAAAATATTGAAATGAAAAAGTTATGTGCGGGTGCAACACTTTAGGGAAAAAATTAATGAAATCCTTGATTTCTATATATAAGATTGTAGAGCTTGCTCTCTTTTAGTGCACCATATAGTTTTCTTGGGAAATGCTAAAGGTAATCAAAAGTTATATAAAAAACAATCGATGTATCTATTTTCGAAAACAAACATGTATCATTTAAAATAATAACAATAAATAAATAAAACATCCATTTGAAGGAAAAAACTTACATATCCAGAATCATAAGATCGTACTCTACAATATTCTAAATTTTCATAAAAAATTATTGTGTTTGTCAAAGCAAAGCACGACATCGAAACTAAGCATATTGATAGAGTTTTAAAAGACACGAAATAGCCTTGGTTTATTTGTCTTAGCCAATAGGTTTGGTAGTCCGAAGCTATTTTCGAACATAATGACAAACCTTATTCCCGCCGATTTTTTAATTTTATAAACATGTATATGCATTATAACGCATATGCATTTTAGAGTAATTCATATCGCATATGTGATTCATATCACATATGCACTATAATGCATATGCATTTTGGCTTTAGTATCTTGGTATGAGAGTGAAAAAGAGTTTACCAAGTTAGTGGATAGTCTTTGCGAGAAACCCCATCTAAAAAGAAAAGATCGTGGTAATTATTGGCCCCTCCAAAGTGGTTTAGTGTGGAAAAAGGATGACACTTAGCCTAAAATTTGTTAATGGTTGTGGATAATGAGGTCATATTATTAGAGGTTCAAGGCGCTTGTCCATGGCATTGTTCATGGCACTTAAGGCATATAATATTCTATGAGGATACAGATTGCAAGATCATTTATGTTGTTTTGAAGAATTTGTTTTCTCGTGGACACACAAAAGCATATTTTAGGGCCTAAGGCCAAGGTGTTATCCCTCGACTATGTTGAGGCTCCACGATGTATACATTGTTCTCGAAAACTCATAATCATACTAATATTCCCACTTGGAGGACAAATATATTCTTACGACGTGTTTTTTTTGTTTAGGGCATCCTTCTTGAGTTAAGATTCGTATAACATTCATTTAGGGCCTACGGCTTAGGGTTTCTCCCACAGCTATGTCTAGGATATGCTCACGAGGTCATGTATGGTGGATCAAATTTTATTCTTAAAACTATATTCTAAGAAGTTTTATTTATGGTACAAGGCCTAGATTTCCTACCTTAACAATGTCAAGGACCCATGGATTCATATCTACTATCCAAAACCTTCTAATGACATCATGTCACCACTAGAAGGAAAGGGTAACTTCAAAAGGTCATGGCTAGTAATTTGAGGTGTTTTTCATGGTCACGGATTCCTAGAAGATTTTTTAGAGTCCAATCCCAATGTTTAGTCCCCCAACAATGTCGAAGGCCACACGACCCATACCTAGTGGTTGTAAGTCATGTGAGCTGATTCAAGGTATCATTTTATGTCTTGGATTGATATAAAATTTCTTTATGGACCAAGGCTTGGGTTTACTTCATCAAACATGTGTAAGGCCTTAAGAACCATGTCTACTATTTAAAACCTCTCGATGGAATGCTTATCCCTAGTTTTTGGTTAGGGGCATCATCAATAGGTCCTCCATGGTATTTTGAAGTGTCTTTATTGACCTTCAATGACTAAGGGTTTCATTTAGGTCCCAAGTCTTAGGTTTCCTCCCATTTCCATGCATATGGCCCGAAGACCCATAACCACTGTAAAAAAATCCCAATTTCTCACATATCCCTAATCTTAGGCCAAAGACCCCGTAGACAGGTCATGTGTGGTGGACTGATACATTATTCTTTCCTGTGGATCCCTATAGGCTTCATTTAGTGTCCACGACCTAAGTTTCCCAATCGCTCAACCATGTTAAGGGTCTCTACACTCATCCTTAGTGATAAAAACTACCTAATGGTGTCAATGCCCACACACAGCTAAAAATAGCCTCAAGAGGTAACATATGGTGGTTGAAGGTGTTATTGGTGGTCCTAGATGCCTAGAGTCTTCATTTAGGGCCTAAAGTAGAGGTTTCATCCCTTGACAATGTCTAAGACCCCAGGGCCCTCCATCCCACTTATATTTATTCCCCTCCCACCAATCCCTTCCCTTTATATTTATCCTTCCTCTAGTCCCCCCTCATATATCTCCCCTACCCATCCATCCCTTCCCCTTATATTTATCCTCCCTTCACCCCCCCCATATATGTCCCCTACCAATCCCTCCCTCCCATGATTCCATATGCACCTTCCTCTCCCTCCTTTGACTCCTCTCCCTCTTAACTAATGTAATGTTGGGCCATGCACCACCCTATAGATGATATGGATGGAATATTGAGAGTCTAAATGGTATTATAATGGGATAAGGGTGCCATTATAGGGTTTTCGATGGGAGGGATGGGTCTCTGGACACTGACTATAGTCATGGAAGAGAAGGCAATAAGTCTCTAAATCAACACACATGCCTTATCGATGGAATATTTGGCCTTTAGTGGGATATGGGTGTCCTTATGAGGTTTTATGTACTAAGCATGGATCAAAGGGTCTTAAGCATGGTAATGGGACAATAGTGTAACAAAAACAAGTCTTAAACCATTACACATTCCCTTTAAAGGGGATATTTATCCTTAATATGGGATATATGTGCCATTAGACTATTTTATGCATTGAATATTGTTGACGAGGCATTGACCTTGGTCATATAGGAACCATTATGAATATTTCCAAACAAGAGATAGTTTTGAAGACACTACCATGGTCCAACGATAAGTATCGAGGTCTTAACCATGGGTATGGGTTCCATTATAAAGTTATCAAGTTTAAATATTTGATATGCACTAAATCGCATATCTGATATATCGCATATGCAATTTAGTGATGACGTAATACAAACTACCCGTTAAGTAAAAAGTAGTGTATTCATATTGCATATGTGATATAACGCATATGTGATAAAATGGACATGTGTTATATTGTATATGTGATATGTGTTTTATAAAAAATGTTGGAATGTGTTTTGTGGGATAGGTTTACTGTATAAAAATACAGAATTCTTCTAAACCCGTGTAGAGAGAGCTGTTCAACCTACAATTTAATCATTTCTTACACAAATCCATAGGTTTTGTACAAGTTTGGGTGGATTTCAATGGGGAATGTGCGTAATAGAGGTCAAAAGTTAGCGAGGAAGGTGCTTACACCAAAAGAAAATGAAAATAAAAAATAAAAGAAGAGGGAAGATTCAAGAAATCATCGACATTCATTGGATGAGCAAATACTTCCCATTATCTCTCAACAAATACCTAACGTAGAGAATGAGGAAGATAATGAAACATTAAAGGAAGCTAGTTATAGGGGAGATGATATTCGTGGTCCATTATTAGGCGAAAAATATTATGAAGATTCCAATAATTATGTTCCTTTGGATGCAAATGTGACTTTGCAACAACCATGCCAAGTGGTTCAATCTCCTAATCAAAGTTGTCAGCATGTAGTGGATGTAAAAATCACTCCATCATTTCAAATGACAAGAAATATTGTATCAAAACGAAAGAGAACTCCTAAAAGCATACAAGTGGATGAGAGAGAATTGACTTCCATGGAAGGCAAGGTAGCTAAACGCACTATCCTTCGTCATTGTTCTCAAACAATGAAACAATATTTTGATAACAAATCTGAAGCCAGTGAATGCCAATTGTTTTTAGATTTGCTTAAATCTAGAAATATGGAAACTGCTAGAAGAAAGTTAGGCTTAAGAACATTGAAGAATATTGAATGAAGTAATCACATTGCTAAAATATATTGCTGTTGCATTCACATCGATTGGTTAAAAAACTCGGTAATAGGACTGTAATGTGGCTTTCCACGTATTGGGTGAATCAATTGTATGTAGATCCATTAGACAACTTCGTTTGCTTAAATGCACATCGCAAATTGTGCCTTTACATCCAAATACATTTAAAAAATATTCAATAAGAAGAGACAACCTTGATGTAAAGGGACAAATGGAAACATTATGGGAATTTAGCGGTAGGTTTCCCCGCAATGACATGAATCTAGTTGAAGCAGTGAAGGGACTAGTGCACACGTTTTGGAACGATAAAACTAGGCCTTATTCTAACACAAAGGATGTGTTAAAACACTGTAGGGGTTCTATGAACAATGAACCTCATGTTAAACATTATCCTGACATGACACAAACTCAATTGTTTGAGATTTTTAAAGTTTCCCATGTAGAGCTAAGGCTCGGGCAAAGATCTTTTGAAATATGCAATCCTTGGTATGTTAGAATCAATACCACCTCGAACACATTAGAGGAAATTTGAGGTCTAAAATAGGCCTCCTAAGGAAAATAATAAAATAATAGGTAAAATAATAAATTAATAGTTAAAAAATAAAATAATAGTTATTAATTTTGGAGGAAGAATGAAAAAAACTACATTTTGTGTTCGTATTTTCGACATATCTCCCTTCGTTTTACTCAAATTATGAGTGGGAGAGCTCGTTGGATGCAGGATTTAATTCCACATCCAAGGAGAACCTACACTGCATACTTTTGATGGACCTCACTACCCCAAAAGTAAGAAATACCTAAAACAACGTGATGAAATCCCTGAAATACATCATCATCATGTTTTTCTAGGTATTTCTTGCTTTTGGGGTAGCGGTTAAATCAAAAGTATGTAGTGTGGGTACTTGTTGGATGTGGAATTAAATTCTACATCCAACGAGCTCTCCCGCTTGAAATTTCAATAAAAACACACGGAGATATGTCAAATATATGAACAAAAAAAGTAGTTTTCTTTTATGACAAATATGTCAATTCAATCATTATGGTTGACTCATTTGATTGAAATTCTATTGTTTCTTGAATTCCAACTCACAAAATTTATTTGTTGGCACATTTTCTTATAAGGCTCATTTTAGACCCCAAATTTCGTCGAATGCTTGTTGTTGTAGATGCCACATAGAGTTTGATCTATATTATCATACATTTTCACATATACATCGTTTTTAACATCCTAACCATGTGCAAGAATACTCAAGTATAGTACCACCAATGTCATCCAGAGATTTCAAACATATCATAATGTGTCAGATGAAAGATGGGCAGACACATTACTTAAAACAATGTGCAGAGGGTTCTTGTAACAATTTCGGTGGTCTATCATTATGGTCTGATTACATCCATGAGAGTGAAGATCAAGCATTCGAGAATGCAATTGTTGAGAAGCAGAACTATAAGTATGAGACATATCAACTACATGATGGGAAATAAAGTAGGAAGATTAAATTGGTGACTTCACAGGTGACTTCATGTACATTAAGTTGGCGACTTCATGTACATCTTTTTATGTTGTTTTATAACATTGTTTATTTTTTTACACCAGGTGCAAGTATGTGATTTTATTTCAAAGTTCTGTGGAAGTATCCAATAATACATTCAACATGTCGATATGACATGGTGGCAAGATGAGCAATTCAGAATATGTTGGGACACCTTCCCTCTCATAACAATACTATCAGTGGTTGAATTTGCAGAAAATTACACCCTACAACCACAAAATAAAATACAAATTCAATACTATCACTCAAAGCAGGTGAGCATAATGGTCCATATCACGTATTGACATGGGTCAGATATAAATGAACAGAAATGTGTGATATTGAAAGAAAGTCACTTCTACATAAGTGACGACTGGACCCATGACATCCATTACATGAAACATTGCTTTAAATTATTCTATGATCATATGATAGCTATGGATATACCATTTTATTGTAATTTGATTTAGTGAGATGGTTGTGCTGGAAAGTTCAAGAATGCACGTGTATTTCAATGGTTGTGTTTATTGCACATAAAATACAAGGTGCCACATATATGGAACTACTTTGAAAGTCGTCATGGAAAAGGAGAGCACGGTGGTGCTGGTGAATGCATAAAAACTTCCCTTCGAAGGGAAGAGATGAAGTTTATAGGTGCTCACCTTCGAGACACTGCATCTATAGTGAAATGATGTGCATATGTCATGGGAGAACAAACAACAAGGAAACACCTAGTGTGGAGAATATTCTGGGAGGTGAAAAATTTGGACTGATCCGAAACACATTAGGTGAGCATAGTGCATGGAGCTCGATAGTTTCATTCAATTAGAAGCTCAAACAACTCGACCCTACAAATTTAGACAAGATTGAAGGATTTCTTTTGTAGTTCCCGTAGCATCAATAAATGGGATGACTGTGAGTATACATATACAGTTGATACATGGGATGGAGTGACACTTGGCACCGATTTCAATGCAGTTAGTGAAATAGACCATTTGGAAGATGATCATACATGTATTTCTATAGACTATGATCACATATCAGATCTCATACAATCAGGTACAAAAATGTGAATTAGTAGTACCTAAATTATAAATTTAATTTATTGTATTGTTAACTCAACCTATTTCCTTTCATAGGTCATATATATGTAGTGGTTTCTCCAAAAATAATGAATGGGGTTCTGACTATTGGTTGGCACATTGCTTAGAGGGGAAACAAACCATTCTTGAACCTGTTACACATGATGAAAATATTGAATTCCCAAATGTCTCAATGGTTATTAAAGGGGAGTAATTGAGACTAGCATCAAAACAGAAAAGCAAAGGTGGGTATGTATATTAGGATTATATATCAGGAGCTATTATATACCACCTCACCAACCTAGTAGTTTGTATAAAAATCAAGCTGCGCACACTTTGAAACAAAAATAAGTCACATGTATGATACTTTCTACCTCATATAGTGCACGAAATATTGATGGACACCATTGGAAGCAGAGATGATCCAAATGGCCTGCTTAACTGAGTGCATTGTCAAGTGTTACTAGATCATCTAGTGTTGCTATATTTTTAGGTATGTTATTTAAAATTTTAAATTGCATGCTGAAGCACAATTTCAATGATTTAGCCTTATTTTATTCCCAATGTAATAAACCCTTGATTGACGAATACCATTCACAGACATAATACTATTCAGAGGATACTGGACACTATAAACACGATCCTACTACCTAATATGAGTTATCTATAAATCATGTTTGCACATTTTCATTGGGTTCTCTTTATTTTCTTATGAGAGTACTAATGTTTAGCCTTTTGTGTGCCTAGGATACAAACACCACATATGGCACATTCGAGGTGCCAATAACAACCCAATTTCTTTAGACACCAACAAATACAAATAGAAAAATAACATGCTATCGAGTTGTTGCAATTCACTTTTTTTGATGTTTTTAATATTAATGTACAATTCATTACATTGTTGGGTCAACTCATGCAAATATTGAATTGGTGGGTAAACTCTGCAAAACCCTCAACCGTTTCTGTGTTGGTAGGGTCCCGATATCGGCCTTGTCCATACAGAATTGTAGGAGCCAACTTCATGCAATTTTGTTGCTCTGTTTGTTTTTTCGCTCTCAGACCAAAAGTCACAAAGTGTCCCTGAATGGAATTTCCATGCAACTTTCAACTCAACATAACTCAGAAACTAGAGGTCAAATCGACGAAACATTGACTTCGTTGGTCTCCTGGCATGTGATTACCTCTAGGTGGTCCTCTCTCTCATTTTTTCAAGTCTCGGTGACTTCATTGTGCATTGATTTCATAAACTAGGTTTTTTCTCAAAGTCCTTCAATGCAACTCTAGCATTGGTGGGTCAAATCTGCAAAACCATCAACCATGCCTGTGTTGGTAGGGTTCCCATATCGTACTTTCCCATACAAACTTGTAGGATCCAATGACATGCAGTTTTACTGCTCCGCTTTTTTTTCTCTCCCGGACCAAAAGTCACCAAGTGTCCCTAGACAACTCTTTCATGCGAATTTAAGCTCGACATAATTCGGAAACCGGAGGTTAGATCGGTGAAAATTCAATTCTATTGGTCTCATGGGATGTGATTACCTCTAGGTGTCCCTCTCCCTCATGTTTTCAAGGAACAATGACTTCATTGTGCATTGATTTCGTAAACTAGGGTTTTTCTCAATTTCCTCCAATGCAACTCTAGCATTGGTGGGTCAACTCTGCAAAACCAAAGACTGTGCCTATGTTTATAGGGTTCCCATATCATACTTTCCCATACATATTTGTAGGAGCTAATGACATGAAATTTTTCTATGACGTTTTTTTTTTCGCTACCGGACCGAAAGTCACCAAGTGTCCTTGAACAACATTTTCATGCCACTTTCAGCTCGACATAACTTGGAAACCGAAGGTCGAATCAAAGAACCGTCAACTCCTTTGGTCTCTTGGCATGCGATTACCTCTAGGTGGCCCTCTCCCTCATGTTTTCATGGCCCAATAACTTCATTGTGCATTGATTTCGTAAGCTAGGGTTTTGCTCAGTTTCCATCAATGCAACTTTTGCATTGGTGGGTCAAATTTGCAAAACCCACGACCGTGGATGTGTTGGTAGGGTTCCCATATCATCCTAGAGATCACAAGATATATTGTTCTTGTACTAAAGTATAATCCAACAACCCGAATAATAAAAGTAGGGTTCACAAATTGAGACATGGAACTACAAACTAGGGTTTTATGACCTCTTTACAAGTTATAATATGGAACTAGAAACACATGTACATGAATAACAAGCAAAACCAACTAAGGTTTATATGTCCTCTTTAGGTTTATATCATTAGATTGGTTTTATGAGCTATTTAAAAGTTATGAGATGGAACTAGAATTTTATGACCTCTTTACAAGTTATAATATGGAACTAGAAACACATGTACATGTACAAATTGAAAACCAGCTAGGGTTTCATGAACTACAAATTGCATGCTATAACTAGAGTTGATAAGTTATAAGATGGAACTAGGATTTTATGACCTCTTTAGGTTTGAAGATCAAATTAGATTGGCCAATATCATTTAAGTAGAAACCAAAAGGCCATATACCTAGGCTATGCACATACATGAAACAAAATGAATAGGTTTGAGCATGGACCACAAGTGGAAGTTCACATGCATGTGCGACTTAGAAGTGGAAACACATGTACATGAATAACAAGTAAAACCAACTAAGGTTTATATGACCGCTTTAGGTTTATATCATTAGATTGGTTTGATGACCTATTTACAAGTTAAGAGATGGAACTAGGGTTTTATGACCTATTTACAAGTTATGTTATGGAGCTAGAAACACATGTACATGTACAAATTGAAAACCAACTAGGGTTTCATGAACTACAAATTGCATGCTATAACTAGGGTTGAGAAGTTATGAGATGGAACTAGGGTTTTATGACCTCTTTAGGTTTGAAGATCAAATTAGTTTGGTTAGTATCATTTAAGTAGAAATGAAAAGGCCATATACCTAGGCTATGCACATACATGAAACAAAATGAATAGGGAAAAATTAAGATACTTATGTGAACAATTTAATCCCATTGTGAGTCGAAATCATTAGTATAGAGTTGAGGTTTTTATGTGTTGTGTAGCAAGTTTCAAGAACCAATGTATGGTATTTGACGGACTTTCATAATAAGCAATAAGAATTTTAACAAACTTCAGATTTTGTTTAAAAAGAAATAGTAAATAAATTATTTAAACTCGGAATTTGTAGTTTGAGGTACAAAGATGGTAGGGTAAGGTTCTAGAGGTGTCTATGATGGTGTATGGTATGGTTATGATGTTATGATGTTAGTGTATGGTATGATGTTAGTATAGTATGGTATGGTGTGGTATGGTATGATATAATAGTATGATATGGTATGGTATATTAGTATGGTATGGTATGGTATGGTATGATGTTATGATGTGGATATGATGTGGTTATGATGTTATGATGTTAGTCTATGGAATTTAGGTAGTGTAGGGTATGGTTATGATATAGCTAGGGTTTCATGAACTACAAATTGAATGCTTTAGGGTAAAATCATGGTAATGTGTCTCACTTTGCGGCAAGGAAAATGTATTCTCTTATTATAAATGTATTCAAAAAATTATTAAAAAATTAAAAAAAAATGTATTTAAAAATTTAAAAAAATAATTTTAACAATCACTTGTATATTATTTTTGTATTCATATAAAGAATATTGATTTTGAAGCTTTAAAATGATACTTTTCTGGGTTGCGCTTTTACTTACACCTAAAAATAGGTATTTATATTAATAATTTAATAATAATTAAAATATATCATAAAATAAATTTTAAAAAATTGTGCAACAATCTTAAATGTGTCTCTAAAAAACTTGTTCAAAAAAATTGGAATTAAAAAAATAAGTAAAGATAGATATGGGGGGTCACGGTTTTATGAGTACTTATGAGATGGTGGAAGAATAATAAATGGCCTTTAAAGAAAATGAAATAAATAAGATAATTTTTTTTTAATTTGAAAAAAATACCATATAAAAGATTATTCACATTGGAAACTTTTGTTTCATTACACCGTTATCTAATTCTTAATGGATTTGTAGATATGTAGTTTGCTATCTTTATAAAAGTTCATTGCCACAAAAGGGGAAAAAGTGAGACACATTGCCATGCTTTTACACCTTTAATTAGGTTTGACAAGTTATGCGATGGAAGTGGAAGTTCACATGCTAGCATGACTTAGAAGTAGAACAAATGTACATGAATAACAAGAAAAACCAACTAAGGTTTAATGAATTATAAGAAATCCATGAGTATTGAGATGAGAGTATATGTTATTTTCATTAAAGTAGAAACAAAAGTCCATATAGCCCTTGCCTACACTTACAAATTGAAAAGTAACTAGGGTTTCATGAACTACAAAACGCATGCTATAACTAGGGTTGAGAAGTTATCAGATGGAACTAGGGTTTTATGACCTATTTGGGTTTACATCATTAGATTGGTTAGTATCATTTAAGTAGAAAACAAAAGGCCATATACATTTTATATTCACATACATGAAACAAAATGAATAAGGTTGAACATGGATTACAAGTCAAAGCTCACATGCATGCATGACTTATAAGTAGAAACACATGTACATGAATAACAAGTAAAACCAACTAAGGTTTCATGAATTATATAGGAAATACATGAGTATATAGATGAGAGATATGTTATTTTCATTAAAGTATAAACCAAAAGGTCATATATCCCTAGGAGACACTTACAAATTGAAAACTAAGTAGGGTTTCATGAACTACAAATTGCATGCTATAACTAGGGTTTACAAGTTATGACATGGAACTAGGGTTTTATGACATTTTTAGGTTTAGATCATTATATTGGTTAGTATCATTTAAGTAGAAACCAAAATGCCATATACGTAGGGTATGCACATAGATGAAACAAAATGAATAGGGTTGAACATGGATCACAAGTGGAAGTTCACATGCATGCATGACTTATAAGTAGAAACACATGTACATGAATAAAAAGAAAAACCAAATAAGGTTTCATGAATTATATAAGAAATCCACAAGCATAGAGATGAGAGGCTATGTTATTTTCATTAAAGTAGAAACCGAAAGGCCATATAGCCCTATGCTACACTTACAAATTGAAAACCAACTAGGGTTTACTCAACTACAAATTGCATGCTATAGTATCATTATGACCTCTTTAGGTTTAGATCATTAGATTAGTTAGTATAATTTGGGTAGAAACCAAAAGGCCATATACCTAGGCTATGCACATACATGAAACAAAATGAATAGGGAAAAATTAAGATACTTATGTGAACAATTTAATCTCATTGTAAATTGAAATCATCAGTATAGAGTTCATATTTGTACGTGTTTTGCAGCAAGTTTCAAGCACCAATGTATGATATTTGATGGAATTATGATTTACCCTTTATGTACAATCAATCCACCTTAATAATAAGCAATAAGCATTTTAACAAAATTCAGATTTTCTTTAAAAACCAGCAGTAATAAATGATTTAAACTCAGAATTTGTAGGTTGAGGTAAAGATGGTAGGGTAAGGTTCTAGGGTAGTATAGGATGGTTTATGATGTCAGATGAGAGGGTAATAATGAGGTTTATATAGATGATTTATGATGTATTATTTTCAACCAGCAATAATTTAGGTAATGTATGGTTAGGGTAGTACATGGTATGGTTATGATGTTAGCGTATGGTATGATGTTAGTATGGTATGGTATGGTATGATATATTAGTATGGTATGGCATGGTATGATTTTAGTGGTATGGATATGATGTTATGATGTTATTCTATGTAATTTTGGTAGTTTATGGTATGGTTATGATGTTAAAAAGTTGATGATATCCCTACATGGGTTGTTTATTGAACCATGATCTTGGTATTTCATTAAGGATGGATTTATCAAGTTATATATCTTTCTGATTTTCATAGATACAATTCATTTTTCTTGGTCTTCTATGAAGTTTTGATTAACTTTGTAGGATGTCCTGAACAACTTATGATGTGGTGTCTAGTGATTATCTCCCATGGCTTAGTTAATGGTTTCTTGATCTTAGTTGGATGAGTCATAAATTATTCCTTGAAGTATTGGAGATATTTAAATATTTAGTAAGATATGTCATGATAAGGTCTATATTATCATACTATCACATAAGTGAACCACACATTATCATTTCAATTAAACACATAATTAATGAAATCCATAGGTAAACATATCCGAAAGGCATATAATAAATATCATGTTCCAAAATCAAGTCAGCCATATATATAAATTTGATTCTTGCTTTATATTAGATGTATATATAATGTTTTAAAAATTGGCATGCCATGGCCATAATAAAAAATAGTGGATCAAACTCTACATCTGTGTGTATACAAAAAAAATATTACACTAGTACATGTGGACATTTTTCCCACGGAATTTTGTTGCTATTGCAACACTTATGCATTTCTATAGCGACGAAAATGGCCCCTTCTTTTCGTGGTAAAAATTTCGTCACTATAACAACATTTTCCACATTTTGTCGCTATAGCAAAAAAACACACATGTCGCAATTGCGACGAATGGATGGCTACTATTGTGATGGAGTTTCGTCGCTATTGTGATGCTGATTCGTGTCTATTGCGATGAAAAAGTATTGAAAAAGTATCAATAGGACGTCGCTCTAGTGACGAAAGGCACAATTTTTAAAAATAGGAAAATTTCTTGCAATAATTCGTTCATCTCTTTAGAAAAGGATCTTCGTTGCTCTAGCAATGATGTGTTTGTTGCTCTAGTGATGGCAGGAATTTATAAAAAACAAAAAAACAAATTTGAGAGAGGTACTTCGTCGGTGTAGCGACGGATTTCCAATGTTGTAGCGATGAAGGGTTCTTCTCTCTAGCGATGGCAAGCAATTTAAAAAAATTATCATTGTTGCGATGAAGTGCACATCTCTATAGAGACGACAGGAAAAAAAATTTAAAAAAAATTCCGATGGACTTTCTATACTAGCGACAAAAATGTTCATCACTAGTATAGCAAGTCCTTCGACAAAGCATGGTTAAAACTTGTTTGTTTGGAATGATCAATATTGAAAAAAGTGCATGCAAGAAATTTTGGAATTTAACTGTTTTGAGGTAATGATATACATAAATATTTTCTAATCCTTTGAATGAGTGTATGTTTATTATGTGAGGGCTCCCAATATGTTTACCAAGGAACTAAAGTTACCTGCAACAAAGATTTATATCATGAAATTTTTTTCGTGGTTAGAATTAAATGTTTTTAGTACATAGTAATCACTTCAACTATATTAAACTATTTCTTCTTTTGAAATTTTTTTTTTGAAATATAATTTTACTATGCTAATAATATTTAAAATGTGGAAACATGGAAGAGACTATACAATGGGCAGAGGAGAAAATTAAATAAAGAATTCTTCCTCAACGCTACTAAAGCAGGGATAAAATCATAGTATGCTTGAGAAATCACACTCTTGGAATCCCTTATGAAGGGATGGTTCTTGGCATGAATATAATTACATACATCTTCCCAACAAATTCTTCAGAATGCAAACATAGAACTAGATTCATTAGCAAAAAGACACACCTTAGTTTTAAGATGGAGAAAACAAGACCTAAAAAACAAAAAGATTTAAATGCACATTGAAGGATGGAAAAATAATGTCAAAACATTTTCACTAAGATTTTCAGCAATAACTTCATTATTTTAGAAAAAAAATCCCGACTATATAAAAACAACTATATTTATAACATATTTTGTTTTCGACTTAGCCTTCAATATCAATCAAGTTATACTATTATTATGGAAATAGAAAATGAACTTCTAACCATATTCAATTATGAAACAACTCATCAGTACAATTTTCCAATAAAAGTGTCTACAGCTAAAATCGAGAGTTGGCTGTCAAGGAGAAAAAGTTGCGCCAACATCAACCGATAATCTGTTATCAAAACATCTATAGACTATTGTGAAACACATTCAAATATCTAGCGCAAAGAAAAATCATTCAGATACATAATTAACATAGCCAAGATCAACAAACTAGAGCTTGTTTTATCCAAACAAAAACTTTGATAGAAGACCTCCAAATTCATTAACAATATGTTCAGGAAATTTACATAGCAAAAGAGTCTCCCGGTCCGGAGACAAATATTGCAAGTGCATAAAATGATTCAATAAAAGTTTTAACTACCAAAATAGAGTGACCACTAGAAACAGGAGGGGTCTGAGACACTCAGGAGTGTAGCATTTTAGGAGGAAATCTCGTGAAGACTTTCAAAAAAGACGATTTTCTCTATTCTCATCCACAGCTTGGCACAAGAGAGAAAGGGAGAAAAAGAAGGGATGGGACTCACTTAAACGTGAAAATCCAAAGAAGAATCTAGATCATCCAAAGCTTGGCACCAAGAAATAAAGGAGGGAGAGAGAGATAAAGATAAAACCTGGGAAAAACACTAGAGAAGAATATGAGAACACATGATTACATGCACTTCTCAAAGTTCCAAGATTATCCTGCAACAATATGTTAGTAAGGCCATTTTATTGGCAACACGATTGACTTGGGATAGGCTCTTTGATGCAATGAACACATGCAAGTATAACCAGGAATTTAGTATGACTATGAACCATAATGACCCATTAAAATGCTTCACCGAAATACCCAAAATTTTGGCATTCAACTCGATAGCATATCAATAAGCTCTAGCATAGAGATTTAAAGGTCAGAAGGCTCATAATATGAGTCCATTTATCTAACCATGCAATTTTATGACTTATGGACAAAGACCACCTTCCTAGTATAGCATGGAAACTGTACCACCATGCCAACTAAGGCCAACCCATTCAAAATGAGGAGCTTATATCTACACGATTATGTTAGTAGTGTCATAATGACATACCAACAGAAACATCTTGCCACCAATAGAATCCAAAAACCATAAATGTTCTTGTATACAACTGACTACATCGTACGCAATTAAGTCCTTGGAATATTTACTTTGAAACACCCATGGCATTGCTCCGCAAGTTGCAATAGCTAGAATTCCTGAAATTTGATAGTTGTGTGTATGTTAGAGAAAATGATTATTGAAATAAAAAAAACAGTTGAACCAATAGTAATGGTAGAACATAATTATACCTTTTCATCCAAAAGTGAATCCACCAGAAGGAACTGTAGGTTGATTTGTCCCAAAATTGAATCTTGGTTGTGTAGCATCTCCAGTTGCAGGTAATGTATGGTCATCTTCGTCATCTTCTAGCCAATAAGTTTCATGAATCTTTACTTCCTTCTCATAAATCTAATTGTTGTCACGACTTTGCAGGTTCTCAATCTTCCCAGTCCTTCAGCATCATCAATAAACTAAGCATATAAATTCACACCACCAGTGTTCCCTAGGTTTTTTTTTGCTTCCCCAACTTTCGAAATATTCTCTATCCCTTCAAGACAAATGGTTACAATTCTTGGGTCTGGACAGACTAGAAGGTCACAAAGAGGTTTAAGGCATCCTTTATTTTCAAGATATCTGCAAACAAAAGCAAGGATCAACATGTAACAATACTATAATAAATGTTTCAAGTTCTCATGCATCTGATTCGCACTAACTACAGTGGATTAGCAAAAACATGTCATCTTGTATAAATATATTTGCACTCATAAGTTAACCCTCTTGATAATTACTAGACAACTAGTCTTAGCAATATTCGATCTCATTGTGATGGCTATATAATTCATATAATACATACTTTATTTGTTCATGTGTACCCCTGAAGGTAGCATTAGATATAGCCCAAGATGTTTCTTTTTTACTATCAAACTCAACATATTGCAGCAACTGTACAAGAGGAGGAATGATGTTTGCATTGATCACAGCCTGTAAACCAACCCAAAATCAGGATACAACTTATACATCATTTCATATAGAACAATAAATTCAACAAAGTAGCACTCTTAATATACATAGAACAATGGCTACATAACCTATATTTGATCTTTGTTTCTAGTAGTTATGTTTGAAATGGTCCAACATGCTTCCTTCTTGATACTTTTCTTATGATTATGAGTCAACAATTCCAAGAGGTAGGGAAGTGCTTGATTGTTTATAATGTACTAAGGAAACACATCAACAAAAAAATACTTAAAAACAGTTACCAAATGAAACCATAAAAAAGATTCACTATATCCTATAGAAATTGCTTAGACATTAAATTTAGTGTGTATGAATGCATATAAGGCTACTTGTGTAAATTAAACTTCGGTAATTCAAGTTTCAAACCAAATATCAATAGAGATATGACATACTTGAGTTTGTACATCATCAGTAGCTGTACAATATTTCCCACAATACGAAGAGCGGGGATAAGTAGAGATGGGGATGGATAGCTACAGAAACAAAGAAATGCAACATTGGAGCTTTCAAATACAATAGCTAAAACAAAATCCTATCTACAAGGTTAACAAAAAGATAGAAGCTAAAAAATATAGATATTTGAACTTACATGAGAAGCTCAACAAGTCTTCGACGAACATCGGCCTCAATAAAAAATTGAATTTTATCATTTTTCCCATTAGAGAGATAAGACAGATCCCAACAAGAATATGTTAAGACTTCTTCATCATGAGAATGAATAAGCCACTCAAGTGCAGGAAGAGATGGATTTTTCTACAAGAAATTGTTCAGAAATTTCAGCCCTCCAACACATTTTTATATGGGCACATTTTTATTTTGCAACAAAAAACAAAAAAATCAATTGAGTAAATCATGTTACACAGATTTACGTCGTTTCTATTAATTGGGTCTAGCCAATATGGTTGTGGGATTGTGCGTTATCCTGTCCACCCAGGTTCTACTCCTGTAAGTGACATATTGAACTCATAATGAGAATATTGTTGTATCAACTTCCACCCCTGTTGTTGACCTGGCCTTATGCCCCTAAGAATCTAGTGTTTACACTAGGCACTATTCTCAAAATGAGGAGAAGGACCTAGGTGTCACCCCTAAGAATCTAGTGTTTACACTAGGCACTATTCTCAAAATGAGGAGAAGGACCTAGGTGTCACCCCTAAGAATCTAGGGTTTACCCTGGGCACTATCCTCAAAATGAGCAGAAGGACCCAGGTGTTTTCACCTACAATTGTAACCTAGAAAATAATATTAATGTGATGTATATTATATACGACAAGGGTCCTAGAGGGTCATTAGTGCTACATTACAAATTCAATGTATGATAAAGTGTACTGTTAAGAAAAATTTAAGGATATGTTAGATCAATATTGTAATAAGGTGATTATGATATAATAAGACAATCTCAAACCTATATATAAATATGTACACACCGCGTGATTGAAATGTATGAATGCATATCATTGACTCTTCCATCACATATCCACCCCATGAGTATTAAATATTTCTAACATTAGTATTAGAGTAACCTCTCAATATAGTGACATCAAAGAACTGTGTTGAAACAAAGTTCAACACAATGGTCTGTATTTTGGAGGTCATTTTCATTGTCACATTCCAATTTCCAGTCATATAAATTACTCATTCCTTCGCTTATTTGCGGTCCACATTCTCTGTAAGTGTCTATCATATTCATAAAGTTTCCAGATCTGAAAGTAACGTATATCAGATCTACACTTCTTTTTTGTGCACTGAGTTTGAATAGGAAAGGTTATAATCCTCCTATGGAGAGAAGTCATGCATTGTAGCAACATATCTCTTGCATTCTCTGTCCATCATTTCTAGGCATGTAACTTTTTCTTTGAATAAAATATGCAAATCTGAATATTCTCTCTCAAGTCTGTTTTATGTGTAATTAGTTACTGCTTGGTGACAATATTGTTTATGACGAATACGACACACTTCCACTTGACCAAACATCAATAATAATCTTAAGGTATAGAAAAATGTTTCTAATGAAGTGTGGTATTTGGGGAAACTAGCTACAACAGAAACATCTGAACTGGTTATTATAAGTCCTCAACCAAACCCAATATCAGAGGTATCCAAAATCAGATCTCAATAAAGAACATACCATACAGTAGTAAATAACTAAAGTGTTGTTGACACTAAGTCAGATTCACATATCTATAATCCACAATTGTACAAGTACAAAGTGTTTGATGAAAGTTCATCATAACGGTGGTTTGGACTAGACTTGCAATCTACAACAATTTTAAGGTGATCTACAAAATCCTTAGCCTAACTAAATACTGTAGGAAATATTTTAGTCCATATTGACTTGTGATATTTCATATTGTTTATCTAAATTAAGCATTAACAAAATTTTTACATAATTTGACTGTCTTGACTAGAGTACGAGGGTTTCTTTATTTAAGAGTGAAATAACTGTCAAAATCACATATGATTCAAAACATTCCCATTCTACTTCCCTAATAGGATTGCAAATATTTATGAACAATCGAATGAAGAGCAGACATAAGAGGCAGTAACAAAGAAATCAACTCTTATTTCTCATTTCAAAAAGAAGAGCCGAAGTCATGGGTTTTCCCCACTTTATTGAGACCACAGAAAATTGCATTTCTTTAAACAGACCTACGTTAGAGTCTATCATGATGTTCAATAGACACTTCACGAGATGTGTCTCAAGTGTATTTAAACTCAAATTTCCCCAACAGGTTTCCTTCTTAGCCAATATGAAAAAATGGCACTCTATTAGCTTCCTTCAATGTAAATTCAAAACACTGAAATACCAATAAGGAGGGTCCTGACTCGGTTTTTAATAGAAAAATTCACTCCTTTCTCAGTCGAGGAATTTAGTTCTAGTTTCATTGCTTCCAAACACTGTTGGTCGAAAGTAGAGATGGAGCTCAAACCCAGAACCTCTTCAATGCCATTTTTACCCAGTCTTACTTGCAACCACAGTTTATTGGTGCACTACATAAATATTCAGTACCCTATCCAAAAAGACGAAATCAGTGGTTACAATATGAATTTGATATTCAATGATATATCGCAAAGTAACCAAAAAAATACTAAAATGTCGAGTTAAAAGACAATGTAACTAAAATCATGACTAGCATTCTAGTGGAAACCCGTCTATATAAATGAACATGATAAAAGACAGTTACTAAAATGATTTCACTTGTACATGGAGACTGAAGCTTAAAATGAACCAACTTTTTCAAAATGAAGATTATTTCCTCACACTGCAAGATCAAATATTTCTACTCGTGTGGCAATATGTAGAGCACCCATAATAAAACCATTTTCACACAGTTAATCAATTTATGATTCTAGAAAGTCTGCGAAAATGAACAAGAAATCATAAAAGCAAATATAATTTAAGAAAACTTGCCAAGGAAGCACTAAACGGAACTCTGAATGAAAAAGCCAGAAAACATAGGAGGAAATAAATAAAAGATAGACCGTTTGACTATATTGAGAAAATCCATAGATTTTAACCCTCAACAAAAAGGATTCTCCAGAGTATAAAGAACTAATAATTATGTTAGAACCCCTTTCAGTTTTTTTGCTAATCCACAGGTCTAAGTCAACATATCACGATCGCCAGTTGTAGATATGTTTACTAGGAGAAATATCGTAGTCATTTTAGAATTGCACAACATCAAATTTGAAGAATTAAGTAATATAGATGCATACATTAATCTAGTGAATTATTTGCCAGCATAAGTTAGATTCAAAAGTGTACTGGAAAACATAATATTGGCACCCTTAAGTTGATGTAGCTCTGAAATAATAACACCCTTCT
>LPNX010022283.1:0-17743 GCA_001517045.1 Pseudotsuga menziesii
ACGGGATAATCACTCCCTATCACTTTAGGACTTGAGTCCAAGGATGATGCAATCCTACCACATTCTCGACGACCGAAGTCATCGGATACAATTACGGGATAATCATTCCCTATCATTTTAGGACTTGAGTCCAAGGATGATGCAATCCTACCACATTCTTGACGACCGAAGTCACCGGATACAATTACGGGATAATCACTCCCTATCACTTTAGGAATTGAGTCCAAGGATGATGCAATCCTACCACATTCTCGACGACCGAAGTCACCGGATACAATTACGGGATAATCACTCCCTATCACTTTAGGAATTGAGTCCAAGGATGATGCAATCCTACCACATTCTCGACGACCGAAGTCACCGGATACAATTACGGGATAATCACTCCATATCACTTTAGGACTATGTCCAAGGATGATGCAATCCTACCACATTCTCGAGGACCGAAGCCACCGGATCTATTATGGACAGATGTCCCAGGATGATACAATCCCTCTTCATTCTCGTAGACCGAGGTCTCCGGATCACTTTAGGGAAGGTTCCTAAGGATGATACAATTCCATCACATTCTCAATGACCGAGGTCACCGGATCTATTATGGACAGATGTCTCGGGATGATACAATCCCTCTGCAACATCACTACTCCCCCTTTCGAGGAAGGTCTTTTCAAACAACACCAAGCTTGTCTTGAAAGTGTTCAAACTCTACTCGAGGCAGAGGCTTCATCGGTACATCATCATCCAAGCCATCATCATCTACGTCTTCAATATATGAATACAAATCTATCGCCATGTGTTTCTCTAGTATGTGAATACTAAAAGCAGCATCATCTATATCTTTAGTATAGAAATACTGAAATCATCATCATCTCTATATTTAGTATAGAAACACGGAATCATCATCATCTATATCTACAGTATGTGAATACTGAAATATCTATATCTTCAGTATGGGAATACTGAAATCATCATCATCTATATCTTCAATATGGGAATACTGAAACATCATCATCTCTATATTTAGTTTAGAAATACTAAATCACCATCATCTGCATCTACAGTATCATTATCTTCATCTTATCTTGTATGTAGAACTACCAGATTTCTACGTGTTACATGGAACACAGGGTTCTTTGTCATCACAACTATGGTAATCACATAGAATCATTGTTGTATCCATCTTCAGGTCAAAGAGACCTGATATCGGCTTCTGAAGCCATATGGCTTCATAACATAGTAGAGCAATCTGCTATATATTCTGCTTCAACCGAGCTAAGAGAAACACTGGATTGTTACCTGCTAAACCATGAACTCATAGCAGACCTCAAAGCATATACCTGATTTGATTTTCTTGTCTGAGATACTTCCATCCCAATCTACATCTGTGTAGCCATACAATCTATACTCATGACTAGCATCATAGTATTGACCAAAGTCTATAGTCCTCATCACATGTTCTGCATCTACTAGGTGAACCCGTCTTGGTTGAACAAGATATTGACTTAAGGTGTTCACAGCAAAACAAATGTTTGGTCTGGTATTTGTTAAGTACATCAATGACCCAATGATCTGTCTGTAGTGAGTCACATCCACTAACTCTAATGAGTCATCAGCTAACAGCTTCAGGTTGGAGTACATGGGTGTGGCCATGAATTTGCATTTCAGCATATTGAGTCTCTTCAATATATCTACCACATACTTTCCCCGGTTGAGAAAGATTCCTTCTGAAATTTTCCATACTTCTACACCTAGGAAATAATGCATTAACCCAAGGTCTTTCATCTCAAATTATTCTACTAGTTTCTTCTTACTTTCCATGATCTGTTTCTCATTCCCTGTCAAGAATAAGTCATCCACATACAGTAATAGAATGACAGGTACATCTTCAACAACCTTGTAGGAAAGGTTAGGATCGAATTTATTCTTGGAAAATCCCATGCTCATCAGGAAACTTCCATACCAAGCTCTGGGAGCTTTCTTCAGGCCATAGAGGGCCTTCTTCAACTTGCATACTTGATTCCTTCTGTCTTCAACTTCAAATCCTCGTGACTATTCGATGTAAAACTCTTGCTCAATCATACCATTAAGGAAGGCTTGTCTTTACTTCATCATGGAAGAAACTACCATGATAGTTTTGAAGGAAATGTACCTTGATTCCAGAAGTAAGTGTCTCTTCGGATTTAATTCCCTCTTTCTGATAGAAACCTCTAGCCGCAACTCTTACCTTAATTCTATCAGCAACATATCTTATCTTGCAAATCCATTTGGAAGATACCACATTCTTGCTTTCTGGTTAGAGTACTATATCCCAAACATCATTCTAGTATCACAACATCTTCTATGAGTTTGTCTTCTTAGGTCATCAACATATCCTAGTCTTTTGCATTCAACCTTGAAGGTTGGAAACTACTTTACTCTTGGTAAAGTCTTGATCCATCACAAAGCTATCCATCATGTCATACCATGTCGAATTCAGATATAATTTTCTGTAGTCACTCCCCCTGAAGTGGAGTATCATCTTCCTTCTTCATTCTATATAGGTGGTTCTATGCTTGACATATACTGGTCAATAGAGTATGTCATGTCATAGTCTATTCTTTCTAGGGAGAATCACGAACCTTGCTTTGTACATTTGTTTCATCATATCATATACATCATTCCCCATGATCAACTGTTATTCTTTGATCATAGCTTCTTCCATAGCATTGTTTTCTTCATCTTGAGTTATCTCTTGTACCCATGGTGGTCTTCATCCTTCAAGGTGGATCTACAACTCTCTGAAGCTCTTTCTTTCGTTATGGTGTCTCTGACCCTGGGAGCTTCAGATTCATGTTTATTGGAGTGAATCTTGAATTGTCATCACTTGTTCTTCGGAAGAAGTCTCATCCTTCTTTTCTTGAATGAGGTTGTACATGACCTTTCCTACATTTCAAATGCACCAGTTGCATGGTTAGAACTATTTCATAAAACATATGCATAACGAAAAATTCTTATGCATCATGCAACTGTTTAGTCAATACAACATTCAACCATATCTCACATAGACTTTCTAGATGCTTTCCATCTCTACCATGACATTATTGAGATTGTGCACTAATCCAATATGTCAGCAAAGAGGTTTGATAAGTAGCAATGGAGAGTTGTATAGCACCATGAGCTACTTACCCATCACATGCATATTAGTAGTATACAGTCATTAATGCAAACAATCTATCATGCATGACACATCTACTGAATATAATCAAATGTGTAATAAAACAATATCATGAAATGACAATTGAATACTTATCTTTATTTGTTTCATGGGTATTCTCCTTCTTGAGTCTTCAGCTTCATCGACTTATTCATTTATGATAGCGTCGTTTCTTATCCGAATGCTGAGGTGGATAAGAATTTCTTCAAGAGTTGAGATCTTCATATTTCTCATTGATTGAGGGATCTTCTTTGGAAGATGAGAGCTTGATCTTCAGAGACGAGCTTCTTCTTCTTCCCAAAGTCGGATGAAAGTAATCACTTCCTTCTGGAACACATTTCTTAAATGAATGAATTTCATGATCCTGGGAGGCCATCCAAGGTGGCCATCACCACTTCATGCATTCTTCACTTCTTCTTTCCCCACTTGAAGTTGTTCTTTGATTTGAGAGATCCTTATGACTGCATGGTCTCTGCATTCTGGATCTTCACATTCTTCAGCTGGTTTCTTAAGGTCATATTCTGATCTATGTTCTTCCCTTCAAATATCTTGGTCAAGGAATCAAACCTCATCGATGTATTTAGGGAAGACACTTGTAGTACAAGTTGATTCGAAACTGAATCATCATTGATCTTCTGGGATTTGACCAAGTTCTTCTTGAGAAAGGCTTCTAGCCTCATCTCCCTCTAAAACTGGATCCTCTATGCTCATGTAGGTGTCCAATCCATTTTCTTCAGAGATATCATATACTTCTAGGCTTGGAAGTTGTCAACTTCACCAAGCTTATCATCAAGCTAATGTCATAGATCACTTTGAAAAGAGAACCTCAAATGAACATAGCAAAGGATTAGATCTTACCGATTTGAGGTGTCCGTCCTGGTTCCGGAGCTGGCTGATCTAGGGTTTGTAACAGAAACCCTAATTTTAAAACTTGGAATATTTCAGATCTGATTGGATAGACAGATATATCTCTTCAAATGGAGCTGTCCAATGCACTCCATTTCTGAAAACAGTGGAGGGAAGCTCCCGGAACAGGAAGCCCTAATTTTTCAATTTCTTCTGCAGAAATGTCTATTACTGTTTATGTGATATCTATACAAATTCTATTCCTCTATGTCTGAAATTTTCTACTGAGGTAACCTCGCATGTCCCTGATCCATAACCATAGGTTTCATCAGAATTGGTTTCACCATTTGGGATTTATGATCCTTTTCCCAAGCTGACCTGTTACAGGACTGTTCAAAACATCGAAGTTGTACGGCATGCCATGTGTCACTGGTTCATCTTCTGATTCTGGTATTCGTACCACTGAAATTACATTTCGTGACCTTTTGTAAAAATCTTCAGGAATTCCATTTGGACCTCTGTAGCCCAAGATATTCCAATTCTCCCCAGGTGTCCTATTTAGGGATGAATTCTAGAAGAGGCTGAAATGCTAACTTGGAGAGAACATATCTCCTGGAATAGAACGAAGATAAGCATAAATTTTGGACACAGTGTTCATTAGGATTTTATCTTCGGCCCCTACAAGTTTCAGCTCCTAAAACTTCATCAATATCAGAATATAGCGAATGTGCCAAAACATAGCAGTTTTAGTATTTAGGGTTTTTCTAGCTCGGGGTCAAACTAGGGTTTGACTTTCCCGGAGATTCACCCAACCAAAAATATTGATCCAGGACTCTAAAATTTGGTTTTGATGAGGAGAAAAATCCTATGCTGGTCTCACTTAAAAATTCCTCTTCTATAGAAAGCCCTAATTTCCACATCGAAAATTGAAAATGCTCGGAATCGAATTCCGCTTCGACAGAACGATGCACCCTTCAAAGGAGAGTCAGCCTAGCCTTCTTTTGCTGATTGATTATGGAGAGAGAACCAAAAAATAAGAAGCCCTAGCTTCTGTAACTTGTGAAAGCTGCCCTATTCAGGTTAGCTCTGATACCATGTTAAATTTTCATATGCTTAACTAAGACATAAGTATATCATTTCATTTTTCATAATAAAAGCATATAAAGCAGGATCACTGAAAGAAACCGTATCACAAGAACAACACAGATTTATCCTAGGAAAACCCTAAAGGGAAAAACCCAGCAAAAACTTCCTCAATATAGATGCCCCAAAAAGGGAAAAAGGTAAAACCAACAAGGAGATCAAAAACCTAATTCTCCTCCTTCTCCAGCAACTCCTCTCCTCCACAAGTGCTCTATTCCAAGAGAGTGTGTGTGTCACAAATGAGAAGCACTACACCTCTATTTATATTCATCCGTTTACTTAAAATTTACTCAATCAACATGTCGGCTTAAGTTAAATCATGTAGGCTCGAGTTACACATGTAGGCTCAAGTAACCACACTGGGGTGCTGATGACCCACCTTTACAAATAGAGGGGACTACCTCATGACTCTTATTAGTTATTCTGATTAGGAGCATCGGGGTACAATGTAATACAAGTGGTTCTCCCGGTTGGACCATCGGGGAGCACATAAGATACATAAAGAATATTCTTCGAAGTTACAATATTTCAACAAATATGAAGCGTTGGTTCAAGGATTAAGGAAAGTAATTGAATTAAAGGCAACTAATCTGAAAGTGTTTGGAGATTCTGAAATAATTGTAAAACAAATTCGGAATCAAATACATTACATTTCTCCTCATTTAAAAGCTTATAAAAATAAAGTATGGGATTTACTTAAATGTTTTAATGCATTTAACATTGTATCGATTCCAAGACTTAAGAATGAAGCAGCTGACTTGTTGGCCACCTCAGCTGCGAGGCTTGTGCCCTCTAATAATCAGTGCTCTGTTGAATTTCTTTCCAGGCCTTCAGTTCCAGATATGATTACCAATCTACGAGTGTTCAATGATGATCAACAGATTATAGAATGCTTGACAAATGATGAGGCCTTCAATGGGGTGATTATTGATGATGAAGAACATCAGGTCGAGCTAAAATTTGATAATTTCATTCCTAAGGGAGTCAGGACTTTAGAAAGGATGTTTGATTTAAATGAGAAATTTAGAAGACCAGCAAATGTGAAGACTCATAGCTCATCTCTACAGTTTGAGTTGATTAATTTGGGGACTGATATGGAGCCTAAATATGTGAATCTGGGAAAATGCTGCTTCCCAGCTGAAAGGGATAAGTTCATCATTCTTTTCAAGCAATACAAAGATGTTTTTTCCTAGACGTGTGAATATCTAAAGACATATGACACCAATATCATCCAGCATGTTATCCCCATTAAATTTGGAATCAAACCTTATCAGTAGCCTTTAAGGAAAATGCATCCAAAATTAGAACCCTTAATCCAGAGTGACGTTAAGAAACTATTGGATGCTAGAATTATCTTCAAGGTTAGACACTCGGAATGGGTCTCAAATCTGGTACTGGTGAGGAAGAAATCTGGGGAAATCAGGCTATGTGTCGATTTTAGAAACTTAAATTGCGCTTCAAATAAAGACAATTATCCTGTTCCACCCATGGAGCAGATATTGCAAATGGTTTTAGGTTTTGTACTATTCTCTTTATTAGATGGATTCTCAGGCTACAATTAAGTATTAGTAGCCGAAGAAGACAGACTAAAAACGACATTCAAGACCAGATGGGGAACTTTTGCTTACAGAAGGATGCCCTTTGGACTCATAAGCACTGGAGCTACCTTCTAGAGGGATATGGACATAGCTTTCCACAGACTGATTGGCTGCAGTGCTGTAGTATACCTCAATGACATCACGATATTCTCAAAGAAAAGAGAGGAACACACATTTCATCTAAAACAGATTTTTGAACGCTGCCGAAAATATGGTATCTCACTAAACCCCAAGAAGTGCGTGTTTGCTGTTACAGAAGGTAGGTTGTTGGGTCACGTGGTTTCTAAGAAGGGGATATCCATAGACCCAGAAAGGATCAAAGCCATCGAATAGATTCCCTTACCCCATAATAAAAGGGGCATGCAATTGTTTATGGGGACAATAAACTTCGTGCGAAGGTTTGTGCCATATTTTGCTCAAATTGTTAAACCTTTGCAGCAAATGGTAAAGAAAAGTGTACAATTCAAGTGGACTAATGTAGAGAAGAATGCATTTAGTAAGATTAAAACAGCTGTTGCACACACACCCTCTCTCAAAAGTCTGGATTTTGATAAAGATTTTATTTTGTACACTTTCGCATCTGATGATTCACTAGTAGCTGTGCTTACCTAGAAGGAAGATGGGGGAGAAGAATTCCCCATATCATTTATGAGCACTGGTCTGCAAGGGGCCGAATTGAATAACCCAGCTATGGATAAAAAAGCTTACGCAGTGTTCAAAGTAGTGAAACAATTCAAACCATATATACTTAAGAACGGGACAAAGGTAATAGTTCCACACCCAACTGTGAGGTCTCTTTTCATACAAAAGGAGTTAGGAGAAAGAAGAGGCAACTAGGTAATAGCTCTATAGGAGTATGACCTTGAATTCAAGCCAGCCTCCATCGTCAAAGGGAAAGGTTTGTGCAAACAGATGACTGAAAGTAAAGACAATGAAGAACATGACTAGGAAGGTGAAGTTGAGTTACATTTGATGGATGTATGTCCTCTTTTCACAGCTCCGGACTCTTGGTATCGAGGCCGTGTGCATTACCTTCAGGCGGGATTGTTACCGGAACACTAGAATTCTAAGCAGAGAAGAGCACTACATCTTAAATCAGCCTCATATCAAATTGTTGAAGGAATATTATTCAGAAAGAAGTATGATGGAGTCCTTCTTAGATGCTTAGAGAAAGAATATGCAGAGAAGGTAATGATAGATTTACATAATGGGCATGCTAGAGGACATTTCTCTGGAGATACTACAACTCATAAATTACTCAAAGCCGGATACTATTGGCTCACACTGTTCAAATATGCACACGCCCATGTCAGAAAGTGTGACATTTTTCAAAGATGTGGTGGGAGACAAGTTAATGCAGCAGGACCGTTAAAGCCTGTGATGATAACAGAGCCTATTGAGTAGTGGGGGATGGATATCATTGGGGAAATAAAGCTGAATTCTTCCTTGCAACACAAGTATATTTTGACAGCTACCGACTACTTCACTTGTTGGGTCGAAGCCATTCCGTTGCGTAAAGTAAATGAAGATGCGGTCATGGACTTCTTGCGAGACCATATTATGACCAGGATTGGAGTTCCAATTTCTTTAGTTTTCGATAATGCTACTTATTTTTCCTCGATTAGATTAACTGCATTTGCTCATGAGAAAGGAATTAAGTTGCATTACTCTGCTAATTACTATCCACACGGAAATGGTTTAGCTGAATCTACAAACAAGAATCTGATTAGGATTTTGAAAAAGACGGTGATAGAAATTAGAGGAGTTGGCACTCAGCATTACCAAATGCTCTTTGGGATGATAGGGTCACCCCCAAGACTTCGTTAGGTGTGTCCCCGTATACCCTTGTTTATGGAAAAGAGGCCATTTTACCCCCCAATATCATGCTACCCTCTTCCATAATAGCTCATGAATCCAAAGGATCAGATAATGAAGTCTTACAGGTAAGGATACATAATCTTTTGAAGGTAGAGGATAGTTAAGAGATGGTTTGATAAACACAAAGCTGGAACACGAGAATTCGAGGTGGGAGATTTGGTTCTCAAGTGGGACCACCCCCATGATGAGAAAGGAAAACACATGAAATTTCAACAGTTGTGGGTAGGCCCTTTCCAAAATGCGGCAAAGCTTGGCCCCTCAACCTATAAATTGCAAGATTTACAGGGGTGGGAAGAGAACATACCAGTAAATGGTTTAGTTCTCAAACCTTATTTTTCCTGAGTTTGTTTTTGTTCTTTTATCTTGTACATAAATAAATTGACTTGGCTGTTTATGTTGATTTATTTTATTTTTGTTATGTTTTAGTTTTTGATTGATTTCAATAAAAGGGGGAAAACTCTTGGTTGCATGGAGAGCATCAAAATTCTGGAGTGATTAAAGTTCTTAAATGTAATACTGTATATTATTGTTTATTTGAAAGAATTTCTTCTAGTTTAGCAGTTTTCCCGAATGGTTATGAACACATTGAAGTCCTACTTAATCCATGTTAAATAAACCAAGATCGAAAGGTCTGGGATACTATTTTGAGGTTCCATCCATCTCACATTTAAAAATGTCCTAGGGGGTGACAACAAAAGGCCCATGGAAAGGAAGCAGGGTAAACAGTATATTATATATAAATGATCCCATGCTAGGAATTGAATGCCAAAAGTCTAATAAGAGTCAAATACTCCTTTGAAAGCAATTTGTATCAAAACAAAGTACTAAACCATATAAGTACTAAATTTCCAAAAGTTCTTCTCCATCTGTGAGCTAAAAGTAGAATACATCTCTCACACAAAAGGACACTATGGATAGAGGATCCTGAATGAAAATTCAGAAAGAAAGGAATGTATGAGGACTCATATGCAAAGGACAAAAGTCCAAAAAAGCATAAAAAGTGTAGAATGGCATGGGAATGAGGAACAAAGGAATATTTCTATTCACCATATGTTACTATCCTGTGGCGTCCAAGCTGGAAGCTACCCAAAGACAGAGGCAATAAATGAAACTCATCTCCCGGCCTCAAAAGAGTTATCTTGACCTAGAAATATTTCTTTCCCTTTCTCCTAAATTGGACTATCATTAATGATTAAAAGTACATATATTTTCCATTTGGGAAATCCAGACATCTGGAAGAATTCAACATGTTCGTTTATTGTTAAACAGTCTATTACTTAAGAAATAAATTGTCCAAATATCTAGGTGCACCAGGTAGTCTCCAATTGTTGCAGCTGCAACTGTTTTCCCAAATTTTCAAAATTTTGGACCCTCCTCTTAATTTTTATCTTTCCTAGAATCGTATCGATCCATGAACTCTGTTTTTTTTTCCCTCTGCTACAAGTTTGGACTGTTTTGAGGTTAACTATCTTCATGCTTTCAGAGAATTGCTTATATCTGAAACTGCTTTGAGTGTGGAAATTGGAGTTTGGTTTTAAGGATTGCCCTTTGATCTGTGATTTCTTTCTTTTTTCTCGGAATCCTATTTCTCATTTCTGCCACTGTTCCCAGTGTGAAACAAACTTTCAGCGCTACCCAGCCGAAGTAACATTTTTAATTTGATTGTTCAAAGGCCTTTTAAACAATGTTTCAGAGCCATATTTCCTTATGTAGCCACCGTTGCGGAAGCTGCATGATGAGTTTTCCTCATGAAATTCTTGACTTCTCTGATGTCGGGGTTGTTTGATCTTTGTAAAGCCATTGTTTTGGAAGTGAGACAAACTTTTGGACCACTACATGACCTTAAGTTCTAAACACTTAACGTTTTCACATTGTTTTTGCGTCATAGCGGAAAGTTTATGACTTTGATCGAAGACTGTAGTCTGATTGTTTTCCACCATTGCGGCTCCCAAGCGAACTAAGTGTCCACCATATTACCGCCCCACTCGCCGATGCTGTGTCTATATTTCACCAATACATCTTTGGGATGTGGGGTCCATAGTCTTTTCATTTTCCGCCATTGCGACTGCATAACGCACTAACCTCCTGACGTTGATGTCTTTCTGTTCACTGACAGGGAGCTTTTCCGCCTGATGCTTTGGTATTTATTTTTTCCAACCTCGATAGACTTAACGGTCCCATGGAACTTGTTGTCCATTTGAAAACTGTCGTTGTGGCTGTAAGTAAGACTATCCAGCCGATGTTTAAATGGTTCAAGCTGTCGATAAGGTTTTTCTTGCCGTCTTGTGAATTTTTAACCCCTATGTGGGCAGCGGTGTTTTTTTATTCTTGTTAAGGCTTTCATGATGAGGTGGCAATATAAGGCCTCATTTTGATGATCAGTTTTGTTGTTAGTATGGTTTAAGTTTGTTGAAAAGATGTAATCCTAATTAATGATGAATTTGGTTTGACTGCAGACGGACTCATAAGATTTTTTAGATTACTGCTGCGAGAAGACGTAGCTAAAGGATGAAGCTGAGGAAAGTTGGCTGAAAAGTGATAAGTAGAGTTTTCCTGAAATTAACGGGATCTCAAGAAGGACAAATAAAAGACGAGGCCACTACTACATTTCGATCCAAAATCCGACGGTTTTTTCCGATGGCGCGTGGATTTCTCTTTTTAAACTTACAAAAAATCACAAAGATTCTTTTTTTTACTATAAATATGGCCACAAGCGTCAGTTAAGTGATGGCTAGTCTCATAACCATCTCATAACCGTCGCTTAACCGACGGCACGTTAGTAAAAAAAAGTCAAAAAAACAAAGAAAAGCACCCAAAAGTCACATAGGGCACCAAACGATTCACATTTTATCATTATTTGCCCACACCGGGGAGGGAAAGTCTAGGCCCTGCCTTTAAATTGCTTCACCTTGCACGAACGAGTGAGGATACCGTGAGAAGGTTGGTTGTTTGGCCTACCTAATGGAAACATAGATCGCACAGCTCAACTCACTGCAGAGCCAGGGGTCGTATAGATCCATAGCTTTCCCCACACATATTGATATTGTATGCACAGTTTGCTCAAATTAAGCACAGTACTGGATTTCGAGCGAATTGCAATTTCTAGGATAAAATGTCTTACACATACCTTTTCAAGTACAGTCATAGGAGACACTGGTAGGCATCTTGATCTGTATACATTCATTCTATTCTATGTGTATCCATGGAAAATTGAATTGCACTTTCACTAGAATGAATGAAACGATAAATGTTTTGGTGTTTGGTAGGAGTGGGGAAGTCATGCCTATTGCTGCAATTCACGGACATGTTCCCTTATCACTAACCTGCTTGCTTCTATTCTATCGCTGTCTTGCTTCCGTGGCTTGCCTAATGAAATGCCATTCTGTTGGTTAGGTTATTCCTCTATCCCTGATCCTTTTCAGAACAGAGGCTTCTGAACCCTCTCATTTCTTTCCCTCAAAGAGCTAATGCATCCGAATATTTTTTTGGTCGAGTGTTTAAAGAGCTCGAATCTACCCAACGGCCCATCAATCGTCACATAAAAGATGGATGTAATATTATTGTAAATAAATATGCTCTTCACCCAAATTCAGGTTCTTACTGAAAGGCAGGCTATGTGTCGGTTGGCCCTCACCCTCTCTATGGTCGATCGTGCAATTCACGGACAAGAGGTTCCATCCAGCGCATGACTTGACAATCGGGGTGGAATTTGGGGCACGCATAGTTGTTGAGTAGGGCTTCAGAAGCCCATTCTTAAGGTGTAAAAGTGTTTTTTGGGCATTTTACTCATCTTCTGCAAAATCAAAGGTGGCTTCTATGGGAATTTGTTCTCTGCAGTTTTGAAGAGCTGCATGCAGATCTGCTCCACAATGGAATTATTCTGGTGAGATGGTATTGAAGCACATTATTGTTTTGAATAGAGTTCAGTGCCTGGTTTCATCGTTCAGCATCTTTCAGTAACATCTATTTGAAGGTTAATACAACATGTTTGAAGAATGTTACTTATGTGCTGCTTTAGTTTCCATTCAATTTATTAATCATAGAAAAAATATTTCTTTCAAACCCAGACGTAGCTTTGAAGTCGGCCCTTGATGCTCATTCACTATTTATGTTTCTGGGGTTCAAAGCGTTACTGCAGAGACAATTTATGAGAAATGAATTTTCTTCCTATATTCCATATTATGTTGCAGTTTAACGTAAGACTTGTGGTGGAATCCAGAGGGATGTAGTGATCTTTTTTTCCAGTCTGCATGCGGTTTGCTTGGTTTTCTTTATTTCTATATTGTTGCGCTACAAAGGTCTAAAAGCAGTTTGCAGGGTTTCTTTAATTTTGTGCTTTATACTGCCCAGGAAAAGTTTCTATGTTTCTAAGAATATATTTAGAGGGAGAGTTTACTTTCTGACAAAACTATTTGTTTGATGATAATAGATTTCCCCGTGTAGGGGAACCATGCAAGTTGTCAGTAGCTTGAAAGAAGTGTTTTTATACTTAGCAGAAATCTATACATTTTTAAAATAATGCGTGTATCCATTAATAAGTGAACAAGGTTATTTTGCAGCTTTAGTGGAAAGGAGAAAAAGACTAAACTCTCCTTAGCAGTCCTCTGACTCCCTCATTCACATTTATAACACTTTGTACCACATGATTCTAAATAGCATGTTCCTGTGGGAAGCTTAAAAGTTCCTCCTTGTGTAATCTGTATTAACTTATTTCTTATATTGAACATCAACCAGGATGGGAAGGTTGTAGAGTGGAGAATCATGTGCCGAAGAATCAACATCAGTCTTGAAATTAGCAAAGACCAGTAAACCAATTGTGTGCTGTTAAGTTCCACTGGAGGACAACTTACATTACTAAGGGTAGAAAAAATCTCAAGCTTGGTAAGTGTAAATTTCTTCTCAACTCGTTTGCTCTGTTTCGAGGTATATTTTTTTGGTTGGAGTATTGACTAATTCACAAGAAACAATAGTGATTTGCTGGACCTTTAGCATACAACCTTCTCTGTGTTGTATTCCAGCATTATACAAACCAATCTACAGTCATTAAACCACCCTCAAGCTGTGCATTTTGACTATCACCTACAGCCATACAATTGCTATCAACACTATGTTGAGATCTATTACTTACAATTACCTTTGTTCTCATATATATGGTGAAAACAACAACAAGAATAAAGCTTTGCATCTTCGTTATTACTTGGTGGCCAATTGAATAGACAAAGATACATAAATGAGTATTGGGTTTAAATTTCTCAATATTCAAACAAAGTTTTGCTGTTAGAATAACTGAATTGTGAAGGAAAAATTGAAAAGAAAACGTTTGAGTGCACTTGAATCCTCTGCTGGAAAACAACTTTGGCACCATAAGCATGTGAACTAAGCAGACATGTAATGAAACCAATCTAAACGAAACACAAGAAACCTACAACTTTTTGAAGATTGCAAAGACATTGACTCAGATTTGGTGATTTCATGGATATTAAATTATCTTATCTTATCCAACAAGATACAACAGTAAGTTATATCCAGAAAAAAGTAAATAGGAAACATTACAGAACTTTTGAATGAGCTACAAGCCTGTTCATATGCAATAGTAAGTAAAAGGCTAAAAAGTCTTCTTCAATAAGATATCTGAAAAATCTTGGGCAAATGCAATGAATCATGTTCCTTTCTCCCCAGTGACACTCCTCAACACTCAAGAAACTCCAATGTCACAATATTGAATTTTCTCACAGTTTCTCAGAGTAAAAATGACAAGTAGAATCCATACATATGATGACAATGTCAAGAATTTAAAACTTTGGTTTTCTACCAGGGGAACATTTGATTCTTTCCAGGAATTCTGGCTAGAGTATGTCGTGGTTTATTATAACAGCAACCTTAAAAGTATTACTGGGTATCAAAGGGTGCCAAAGAACCGAGTAAGTAATCCAAATGGTGCAATTATGTGGCTTCACCCGCGGAGAGATGACAACCAGCTTTATTGTGCCTTATTTCTTGCCAAAAAAATCATGTAACAAACTGTCAGTTCAGTCTAAGAGGTTGTTGAGTATGTATTGAGGGTGGTTTGAGACAAGAAATCACTTTGAGGTTTTATGGCCCCCAATTACACAGAGAGAGGATGGTATATTTTTACACAGAGAAGACCATTGAGCAGTATATCCTTAACAAGCAAATTACCTATAGCTGATTGAGCAGTATATCCTAGCAACATTTTTTCCAGCCATGAAGCCAAAGAAGATGAATCCACCAATAAGAAATTTTCTTGCAAGGTCCGTAATTCTCTTCCAGTTTCATATATTTCTAGATTTTCCAGAGCTTGGATTGCTTACAGTTTCAAAAATTAGCCCAGCTGCCAGCAATCCAAGCTCTGGAAAAGTAGTAACAACTTCTAAACCCATGTTTTCAGATAAACAAAAAAAAGAACAGAATGGTAAAGCTCATCTTATCATCAAGAATCGCTATTAAGTTTACATCCTGCACTGTCCATCGAGTCAATGGAGATAACGGAAATGTGCCTCTAATCTATTGTCAGTTACAGCATAGAACTATATTTTCTAAAAAAGATCCAACCATTCTCCTAAATAAATAATCATAATTTGTTTCCATTACGATCACTCCTCATCCAGTTAGATAGTAACAAATTACAAATTCAGAATTGAACTACTTCCCCTCAGCACAAAATTCTACTAAAAACACACAATTCTAATAAAGAAAGCTGTCAAGGTTAAGCTTAGCTCTGTTCACTAAAAAATACAGTTTTGGCCCTTGGGATATCTCTTAAAAGTGGATTTTGAGGGCATTGAAGGAATTTTATATATCTTCAAAAAATCAAGTTCAAGATGGATCAACTTCCATTTAGCACAAAATTCCACTAAAGCACAGAATTCTAATAAAGAATGCTATCAAGGTTCAGCTTATATTTATGTTTCACTGAAAATTACAGTTTTGGACAATCTCTTAAGAGTGCCACTTGAGGATCGTTCCCGTTCAAGGATCTTGAAGGATTGTTATTTATCTCTGAAATATGATAATATCAGATTCAGGATTGATCTACTTCCTTTCAGCACAAAATTCTAGTAGAACACTCAATAGGAAAGCTATCAAGGTTGAGCTTAACTGTTTTTCACTAAAAGTTATTGTTCTGGCGAAACACTTCAAAGTCTCTTCCTAAGATGTTGAAGGAATATTATCTGTCTTTGAAATATTCTAATGAACTTTCTTTCACTTTTAAATACTATTAGATAGTGATATTATCAATTTTCTTGTGGGCCTCAACTATCCCCATCCATGTATAACTGTGCTAAAACATAATAGTGTATGTATAATATCGTACATGTAACAGAATATGTCATGACTCATGAGATATATTCATAAAATATACCTTGTGAATTATCTATGAACACAAACCCTAGCTTCATCATATTTTTTTATGAATTGCCTTCTATCTACAATCTGCTTGGGCATGCATAGCCAAATGATTCTTATATAACTCTGTCAATAAGAGTGTTTACAAAATCTCAAAAGTTCTAGTTGCTAATTAACATCTCTTTTTCTTGTTGACACAAATACCCAAAATAAAGTTTCAGAAGATGTCACTCTCAATGACTGGTTTGGGAACCAACTTAATTTCTTGTTTCGCTGCAGGAACTTGAACATTCAAATTGGTTGACTGAAGTTATCCGGGTCATTTCAAGAATGTAATTTTTGCAGCAATTACTTGATCTATATGGACAATGGTTTCGTTCTAGGATAGACTTGCTGCTTCCCACACATGAACTCATCACACCCATTTTTTCTGGTCTTTACATAAGGAGATTCTGGGCAAAATTATGACAGAAGCAAAAGGTTTTAGGAGGCTTTAACAAATATTTAAAAAAGATAACCATGAAATTGCTGAGGCATGACAAGATTTATGAACTGCCTATTAGCAAAAGATTTGTTGGGTTGCTTTCAAGGCCAGGTCTGTCAGGACAGACATTTTTGACCTGTGTAGCTATTGTTTGTTGCAACTCTGAACGGTGTTATGTGTTTGACTGCCTGTTGGCAGTGGACTTGGGTTATTCTTATTTAATATTTTTCATGCCCATACTAAGACAAGTATTCTAGGTTCAACTTCCTCTAGTGTGACTGCTTTCATCATGGACTTTATTGATCTTTGTCTCTTTCCTGGTTCAGTGGTGCCAGAAAGTTTACTCAGAAAATGAGCACTATATAGGTGTATTGTAGAACATAATTGCATTATAAACAACGTATCTGCAATATTCGTGAAAATATGTGCCCAAGGTATCAAAAATTTGCGTAGAAACTGAGCACAATATTGACCTAGTTTTGGATTGGGGTTGAGTTAAACTGGCAATTTTGGGTATAACAGAGCAGGGCTTGCTTTGCTTTACTCTTCTTCTTTGTCATTTTATTTGTTTAACCTGCAATTAACAGGTTCTTGAATTGTATGAATACCAGCCTCCAGGGCATTTAGGATTGAATCTTTCATGTTTCCTAAAATTACATTAAGTCGACAAAAATGTCCCTCTCGAGTTACATAAGTAAGAAGTCAGATACGAAAATAGGTGATATGAATCAGATTGATGGAACTCTCCTCTGCTGATTATAAACCCCACCATCTTAGCATGTGATAAGGTCTCAAATTCTTGGTTTCAAACATGCAAAGGTAAACACATGACTCTGTTTTGAATGTTTCCAATGCCCAGATTTAAGGGCAAAAACAGGCCAAATCTGGGCCAAAATCTGCCTGCACATTACCTCTATAAGCTAGAAACAGCGTTAGACACACAGAATGACATTTATGAGTCATGACAGCACCTCTATCCCATAATCACCTGTGTGATATTTGTGTAAATTAATAACTAGATGAAAAAAATTGCTATGATTCAAACCTCCGATTTCATCTCAAACTGGGCTAAATTGAAGGTACATCAAATGTCAAATGAGAGTTTCAAGATATTCTCATCCTTGTACTGGGTATTTACTCATCTCCAAACTGTGTAATGGCATCTGTAAGTATCTACTATCAACCTTATTTCTGTTGTGTGCTTGTTGCCTATAGGTATCAGTTGCTGCCCTG
>LPNX010022283.1:30720-49908 GCA_001517045.1 Pseudotsuga menziesii
AATCAGCCTTAATTCAGAAAAAACAACCTACCCTAAGTTGCTTCCAGCAGTTGCAGCAGGCTCTTGAGAGTCAGGGAAATCCTGATATTTCACTTCTTGAGTGTCTACAGGGTCAGGAGTTTGTTGATCTGTTGTGGACCCTGTCAGCTTCAGACTTTTAGCCTCCCTCTTCTTTAGCTCTTCATCCTCTTTCTTTTTTCTTTCTTCTTCTTCCTTCTTGGCAGCTTCTTCTGCATTCTTTGCTTCTTCTTGTTCAACTTTCTTCCTTTCTTCTTCTTCACTCTTAAGCCAACTCTTGGCCTCCTGTGCTAGTCTCCTCGCATCTTCTTCTCTTTTCCTGGCCTCTTCTTCATCAGCCTTCTTTTGTTCATCTTGGCCTTTACCACCTTTAGTGGTGATCTTCCTTTTAAATCTTCTTTTCAATGCAGTGATATTTTCTGCATTTCTGAAAATTTCTTCATCCTTATCCCAATGGTTTGTATATTCAAAATGCACATTGGCTTCCCTGCAATGTTCCACAAATTTGTTCTGAGAATCATTTCTATGGAATTTCATCTCCCTAAAGTGGAAATGGTCGAGTTCTTGTACAAAATATGTAGTTAATTTAACCTTTTCAAATTTATAGTTTCCCAACCTGAAAGGTATGGGAGGATAGGATTCCTTCTTGTGTTCAAAAAGGAAACTCCCTATACCATGTAATTAAACCTACCTGACTGCTTCCTTGTGCACCACATAATTAGTGGCATATTTGGGAAGCAAAGAAGGTGCCCTAGAGAAACCATACATCCTAATATACATCCCTTAATCAGTCAAGTAGTAATTTGCATACTTCTCAATGACCTTCAATGCCTCCTCTAACATACAATTACATTCTTTCAAGAAAATCAACGTATACAAAGGCATAATAAAATGTTCACAAATTTCTTTGTAATGACTATAGTATTTATGTGCCCATAACAACTTGTAAGCTATGTACATAGGGGTTCTGTCCCTGTCCCACATGCACCTCAGGTTTGGGAATGGATGGGTGCATAGTATATAATCAATTAATATGGATTTCATGTAGAACTTAGATTTTTTTTGAGACACCCCTCCCAGAGATGAAAAAATGCAGGCCGAGAGACTGTTGGACACAATGCTTTCCCAGTTAAAAACAATCCCCTAGATGGCTACTTAGAAAATAATAGCAACCCATCCTAACTTGAAACTTTTACCATGGGCTCTCCCAAATTTTTTTTTCAGCATTAATGCAATAAACCTATAAGGGGTTCTTAGAGTAGCCATGTCATATTCCCCTGATGGCCTAGTTCGAAAATTATTACCAGGTATCATCATTCTTTTTACTGTTTCAACCAGGTCTAAGTTAATTTCCTTCAACCAATCTTCATTTAGGTAAACCTGGGATGGAGGTAAGTGATAAGCTAATGAGGCATAGCAAGGACTATAAACAGCATAGCCCTACTTGGCAATATTGGCCAGAATCATAGTAGTCATGTCTGCCCTAGGCAGAATCCATCCAATCACTTCTGAGCATGGGAAAAGCTCAGGTCTTGTAGCTATCTTCATCAAGGCATATTTTTCAACATTGGCATATATTGTTAATTCTTCAAACCCAGTATCAGGCACTTCCTTGGCCAACCCATTAGGATCACTTCGGGTGAGACTTCAGGCCGCTTCGCGGTCTGTCGCCGAAAGGGCCAGTGAGCTACGGGTGTTGTTGGTTAAATACCATAAACCCGGGTCTACCCATGGTAGCCAACAACAACCCTATCCAGAACACGTGGGAAACCAAAACAATCGAACTCAAATCTTTCGACATCCCAAACAAAACCAGGGTAAAACCTATGGTGAAATAAATGAAACCTCCCCTCCCCGAATGGTCAAATGCACACCCAGAAAAAACGGTGCAGACAGCATAATGCTCGTCTGCATCAATTTCCTAAACAGTCGGATAGGGTTTGAAAACCCATAACGGCTTCACAACAATCACTCAGGAAAATTAACCCCCCCCCCGTCTACTAATTGTCAAAGTGAACCACTATATATGCTGATAAACCCATACACATATGCCCATCGACCACAATGGGAAAAACCTAACCAAAGGACGAGACCCTAACTTCAAGAACTCAAAAGAAAGGGTAAAAGCACGGTTGGCCTACCTGGCAATGAGCTGCAATCGACAAGGACAAAATATGAAAGCTTCCACGGAGACGCCACCCATGAATGAGATCCCGAAAGCTGGTACGAAAGCAAAGTTTGGATCGACAAGGACAGTGCAGGCACAAAATCACAGGGATAATAATAGAATAATGCCCCATCCCACATATATATATACCCCGGTGAAAACACTCGGCGGGAAAAAACATTGCATATCGGGCGGCGGGACAAAAATGGCATCGACAATCAACCTGCTAATGAGCTGCAATGGCAGGCGACGGAGATGGTATGAAATCCATAGTACAATGAAAACCGTTAGAGAAACACACACTAAAAACCCCAACATCAGAGTTCAAAATGACTATAGCCTCGGAATATTAGTATGTTAAAACGCCGCATTGACGGAAGCTACAAAGACAAGAGGTTCCACAAACCCGTCAAAATTAGAGAAAAAGAACCGAACAATAAGCGAACCTTCGGCGAAAAACCGAACATCGACGAAAGGACAAGCTATAAGGTGGAAGTTTAGTCCGCTCTGGAGCTGCAATGTCAGAACACCAATAAACTAAGGATTTTGTGAAAATGAAAAAGATGGTGATCAGACAAACACAAACTAATCCCACAATTCAAATGTCCAACATGGCACCAACAACTACAAGAACAAAAAATCCAAAAGAAAACCATGGGATCGACAAAGGTAAAATCTTTTGTCACGGTGCTTGCAATTTTCCATATGAAATGGTGGTCATACAAGGTGCTAGTGCTTCAATGGTGACAAAACAAACGCTGAAAATAATAAAAATAAAACAAGAGCGCATTGGCGGAAGACAAGGTTTTGGATCGGGTCGTTATTCTATTGAGCCTCTGGAATGGTAGCTGCGTAGGTGACTACGGTCTCGATTCACAAATCAAACAATTTCTGATAAGAAATCACCGTAAGTCACAATTTAAGTCAAATAACAGCATCAGCATAAAAAGATATTCATGCAACAATCATTCTCAAAAAATCAACTTGCAGTAAAGTTAAGCAATCCCAACAAATTAAGCAAGACAAAATTTAAAAGGAGGGTCCCAAATTTTTTAGAAATTTTGGAAAACGTTGCAGCTGCAACAATTGGTGATTACCTGGTGAATCAAGATCTCTGAATCAACTCTTCCTTAATTAACAGACTGTTTAGCAGTAAAACCAACATGTTGAATTTTTCTAGATGTCTAGATTTTCCCAATGAAAAATATTTGTACTTTTAATCATTGATGATAGTCCAATTTTAGGAAAATGGAACCCAAAATCTCAAAGTCAAGATAACTCTTCTGAGGCCAAGTAGATGAGTTTAATTTTACCTCTTCCTTTGGGTAGCTTCCAACTTGGACACCATAGGATTATAACATATGGTAAACAGATATCTCCATTTGTTCCTCATTCCCATGCCATTTTGCACTTTTTTTTGTGTGCTTTTGAACTTTTGTCCTTTTTGAGTCCTCCTCATGCCTTTCTTTCTAAATTTTTATTCAGGCTCCTCTATCCATAGCGTCCTTTTGTGTGAGAGATGTATTTAATTTTCAGCTCAAGGATGGAGAAGAACTTTAGGCAAATTTGTACTTATATGATTCAGTACCATTTTGATAGATATTGCTTTTTAGGATTTTGACTCTGATCAGCCTTTTGGATTTCAAATTTTTGGCATGGGATCATTTATATATAATATACTGTTTACCTTGCTTCCTTTCCATGGGTCCTTTGCTATCACCCCCTAGGACATTTTAAATGTCAAATGTATGGAGCCTTGAAATAGTATTCCAGACCTTTTGATCCTGAGTTATTTTGCAGGGATTAAGCAGGACTTCAATGTCTTCATAGCCATTTAGGAAAAACTGCTTAACTAGAAAAATTCTATCAGATAAAACAATAATGCACTGTCTTATACCAAGGATTTTAGTTAATCCAGAACTCTTATGCTTTCCATGCAACCAAAATTTTTCCCCTTTTATTGAAATAAAAAATAAAATTTAACTAAAAAACAAGCAACAATGAAATAAATCAGAGTACACATCCAAATCAAATTATTTATGCTCAAGGTTATCAAAAAAAAAAACCAAGAAAATAAAATTTGAGAACTAAACCACTAACTAGTCAGTTCTCTGCCAACCCCTATAGATCTGGCAACTTGTAAGATAAGGGGCTAGGCTTGACTACACAGTGGAGAAGGCCTAACCATTATCAAATCCTACCATTCTTAAAACCAAAACTACATCTACTGATCTATGATCAATCTCATCAGCCCATGAACATTGAAGGAGATTGGGCTGGGTGTCTGATATGTTGCTCACTTCTTCTGATGCAAAATGTCCCAGTTCAAGCTCAATTAGATAATTCCCCAATACAGAATTTACTACTTCATTTTCCTCTTCCATTTTAATGACAATGTGTCTCATGTAGGGATCTCTTAAAATTTTGATCTGATTTGGGCTTCCTTTATGAGGAAACCACAAACGTGACCAATCTGAAGCAAAATACCCTTTTAGTTTTGCTGACCAGTCTCTATTCAAAATGAGTCCATAACCATCAGGTATGTCTGCTACCACAATATCAATATACTAACATATTTTTTCATTTGCAGATAAACGAATCAGAACATCCTCCATCTCCCCGATTACTTTCACATTAGTCCTATCTAATTGAGTAACCTTTGAGGCAGTAGGTTTAGGGTGTCCATCAATCTTTTTGCAAACTGCAAGTGGCATTACATTTACTGATGATCTAGAATCTACCAAACAATTGTGAACCTTATGATTCAAAATTTCCAAAGTCAACAGGAATGGTAGGGTTTTAAACCTAGTCTTTCCTCCCACACTTGTTTCAACAACTTCTTCTATCGGTTGGTTTTCTGTGGGTAGCTCTTCCCCTGGTACTTTAGGTGTGGTGAGATTTTAATGACATTTCTCACTTTGTCTTAAATAGGATCAACAGGAATGTTGACTTGCTTCAGATCTTGACTGGTAATTTTAGGTACCTTTGCATCTATCTTACTCTTCTGTTGTTTCGTTACATTCTCTTGCAATTTCTTAATCTTTGAGAGTATTGAATTGTCTTTACTCACCAAATCAAGGCTTCTTGTTTCCATATTTGTTTCCGATATCTCTTCATGTTTCAACGTACTTTCTTCTGTATCAAAAAGTGAGACACGGTCCCATAATACCAAAGCATCATTCTCTTACTTTTCTGTTGATTTATTATCATTTTCTTCCTCATCCTCAGCATCTGTTAATTTGGAATCCAGCAGCTGATTCATCACTAACGTCATTGATTTTATCCATTGAGGACAATTTTTTTTAGTATGGGGCTGCTGATGGAAAGTGCAAAAATTATCCATACCTACCTCTATTAATTTCATTGATGTAGGACTGTGTGGAGGAGGTTTGGATTGATTTTTATCTTCTCTTCTCTTGTAGTACGACTTATAGGATTTCTGAGCTTCCTTTTCTTTTTCCAAATCTATTATTCTATTGGAAAGATTCTGCATCATTTTTAACATTCCCTCAAAATCATGTGATTTCTCCTCTTTAGGTTTTGACAGTAATAAGACTTTCTTCCCAAAAGTTTTTTCTCTAGATTGCTTAAGATAATCTTCTAGGCTTTCTTTTTCATCCTCTACTCTTTCAGCTTCTTCATAAGTCTCCAATAACATAGGTTTAACTTGATATTTTGTAAACATAGCCAAGTCAGCCCCCAAAGCTGAGGTATAATACTCAATCAGAACCCTATCAGAAGGCTTATCAGTTGCAGAGAAATTATTAAGATAAGCAGAAAACCTTTGAGTAAAATTATGCACCTTTTCTTTTCTTTCTTTCTTTAAAGCACACAAACCTTTCATGAGGGCTACATGAGTCTTCTGGGGTGCATATTTGCTTCTGAATATCCTTTCAAAAGTATCTCAGTCTGGGATTGAGTTTGGAAGCAGACCAAAATACCATGAGGCTGCTGCTCCTTTCAAGGTATGTGGAAAAAGTCTACAGACTACATCTTCATGTTCTCTAGCCCTTAATCCTGCTATGGCCAAGTAGAAACTTTGCAAATGGTCATCTACTAAAATTTTATTACTTGGATCAAATTTGGGTAGCATCTTCTCAAAATCTTGAGTTAGGTCATGCAAAGGAGGTGTTAGGTTTAAAGGTGATCTGGCTTTCCAAGCAGGTGGTGGATTTGGTGGGTTAGGTAGTTGATTTGCATTTATGCCTGCCATGAGTCTGCGTGGAAAGTGAGGTGGTGAATGAACATGAGTATGCATAGGTGAACAAAAGGGTGTGTTTGGGCCAACTTGATTCAGAGGTTGAACAACTTCCTGTAATGCAGTTTCTACCAGTTCTTCCAAGTCTCCAACCAACACTGAGTCTTCCAATATAGGACGATATTTCTTCTTGTATTCTCTTCTAGGTAAGTCAGGGATAATTGGTAATCCTTCAATACTTTTCACATCTTCTCTAGTATGTCTTATCAGATCATTAACAACTTCATTGTTCACAGAAAACAAAGGTTCTTTCCACTTCTCTTCAGGATTCGGATTGGGAAATGAACTGCTTTCAAAACAATCACTGGTGGATTAATTTCGAGGAAATAGGTTTCCTTGGCCAGCCATGCACTGGTGGGCCTCCTTCTAGCGCCAAAAGTTGTTGAGGCTTGGAAAATTGCAAGCAAAAAAAACAAGGGATTCCTCCCAGTCAGTGTTCCCAACTAGCCTGTGACTATTTGGTATGGGGGATCCATCTGGTTTACGGTCCGGCTACCATAGGTCAGGTAACAAAAATAAAAGGTTTTACTGGTTGCGGCCCGGTCCACCGTGTATACTTTTGTATTTTTTAGCTTTAAGTGTAATATGCAAGTGCCTATCTAAAAATGCAGATTGATCAAGAGTATAAGGAGCAGTCACAATGTGATGTGCAGGTTCTTACCTCTCATCTTAAACTCTCTCACATCTAAATCACACACATCTAGAAATAAAACTAACTAACTAACTAAGCTGTCCCTAGGGAGTGAGATTATCATTTAATGAGTAATGTATTACTATTCATGTATTAAGAGAAATCATAGGTAGCTGTTATTATTTAAAAACACATAAACATGAATAGATAGATGAACAGCAAGATAGCTCAATGTTTGTGAAAACATTCATTAATCATAGTGGAAATTATCAGAAAATAAATTAGAGAACATTCATACAAGAACATAGGTTCAACAAGTTAGAACGATCTCACCGTTAATGAATAAAAGCTGAAAACGAAATAGTTCCCCTTCAAATACTTTCATTGCACAACATTTGAACATTCCACCAAAGCTTTCTCCAACTGGAAAAATTGTAATTATCTATTGCAAAATGAAATAGTTCCTCTTACAATGTGTTCTCACAAGTCTAACTGGGAAAAAGTCCTTTCTCTATTTAACTCTCCTATACTTATACAAAAGGAAAAACTTTTGGGTTTCCCTAAATGACTCCTGGGCTTCCCCAACGTTTCATCTCCCAAAATGTCTTTTATTGAGTGCTCATACAATTTACAATATATTGCATTTAAACAAACTAATAAAGCACTTTAAGTAGAGGGCCTCGCTTGATTATTTAGGAACTTTTTTCCAGTTAGACTTGTGAGAACACATTGTAAGAGGAACTATTTCATTTTGCAATAGATAATTACAATTTTTCTTGTTGGAGAAAGCTTTGGTGGAATGTTCAAATGCTGTGCGATGAATGTTGTTGAAGGGGAACTATTTCATTTTCAGCTTTTATTCATTAACTGTGAGATCGTTCTAACTTGTTGAACCTATGTTCTTATATGAATGTTCTCTGGTTTATTTTATGATAATTTCCACTATGAGTAATGAATGTTTTCACAAACAATGAGCTATCTTGTTGTTTATCTATCTATTCATGTTTATGTGTTTTGAAATAAGAATAACTACCTGTGATTTCTCTTAATGCATGAACAATAATACATTACTCATTAAATGATAATCTCACTCCCTAGGGACAGCTTAGCTAGTTAGTTAGTTTTATTCCTGGTTGTGTGTGATTTAGATGTGAGAGAGTTTAAGACAAGAGGTAAGAACCTGTGCATCACATTGTGACTGCTCCTCGTACTCTTGATCAATCTACATTTTTAGATAGGCACTTGCATATCACACTTAAAGATAAAAAATACAAAAATATACATGGTGGACCGGGCTGCGACCGGTAAAACCTTTTATTTTTGTTACCTGACCTACGGTAACTGGACCGTAAACTATATGGATTCCCCATACCAAACAGTCATGGGCTAGTTTGGAATGTTGACTGGGGAGAATCCCTTGCTGTTTTTGCCTGCGATTTTCCAGGCCTCAACAGAACTAAAATTACTTATCTACAAAAAAAATGAAAGGAAATGAAGAGATATGGAAAAATGGAACCAATGTTGTTGAGGTTACCTTCTCAAGTCATAGAGCTCACTCCTAATCTACTCAATCATCACCCATGAAGCAAAAGATGAAATTAACAGAGCTGAATAGAGTTTTCGATATTAAAACTGGAAGCAAATTTACAAAATGTTTTTCACTTTTGTTCTACACAACCCAAGATGTATTTTTATAGAGTCTTTAAAATAGAGAGAGAGTCTTAAATGTTGAGAACTAAATCATTAACACACAGGAACAACTCAGAAAACGACCAACCGAGAAAATGTAGTTTTGACATAAATCTACGAAATGCCCCTTCGATAACTCTCTGGTGGTTTTGACTCTGGTAAAACTATTTCTGGGTTTTGTAGCTGGCTCGGTTTCCTTCAAACCTATAAGCCAGTTTGGAGATATCTACTTCCAAATGTAAGAAAACCAAGGTGCAATATGTGCTCTCAGAAATATTCACTGCTGAAAAATCTTGGTTTAACATTACTGAAATTAGTTCATAAATTTAGATTCTTAGCTGAATTGGTGATTTGATTCTATGGATTGGTTATTGACTAATGTGTTGGCTTGATGGGTTCCCAGATTACTAGAATTGTTGGTGAATTATTCCTTGAATCCATTGAATACAACATCCATTAAAACATGCCATCCATTCTTCACATGAGTATGAGCCAAAATAAATTGAGCATTGATATGGTGTGTATGTAAAAAGAATAGGCCTGTTGCTTCCTTACACACACCTGGGTCATGTGGAAAAAATATTCAAGCCACTTGGTGTGTCCTTGGGGGCAAGTATCGAGTCAAGGCTGTCACCTTGTTCTTGACTCCTCCATTTAGGCTCAACTCCTAACGGAGCCAAGGGGGGTAGACCCTGTTAATTTACTAAGGCTAAATACTCAGTGTAGTGATGTTAAACTGAATGAGTTACTTAGGAGTTTTGAAATTTAACTATATAAAATCAAAGATGGCAAGATACAAAAATGAACACACGAAAGCACAATGCTGAGACACAATATATATATAAAGCAAGAAAATAACCAGTGCCTTAGAATGGAGTCAAAAAATAAGATCAATGTACTTGCATGTGCTGTAAGTGAATGTTTTGCGATTGCCTCTTGGTACATTTTAAGTTAAATTTGAGGTGTGAGTTGAATACAATTAGGCGAAAGGGGGACTCCAGATATACCCGAGCGTACTTGGATTATGTCCAAAACTAAACCTTCACGGCTACCTGCAAGGAATATGTGGGATGAATGGAGTCTTTGGGGCTATTTTTCATAGTGCACCTGTTAGGGTGTGACAGAGATCAGTGCCCCGAGGTCACTTTTCAGTAGGTTCCCGCTTCCTTTCGGTATTTCGCCACAGTGATGGTTTGATCTAGGTGTTGGATTTTCACTTGTTGGTTTGTTAATTTGGGAGAGTGAGTCCTAATTATACTAGTCACTCAAGTGCTTTTGATACAGCTTGACTGATTAGACAAGCCGCATCCAAGTGCAGAGCATACACACCGGAGTCTTGTTAATTTTTAGTAAATTTTAAACTGGGTGTTCTTGTTTAAAACAAAACCCTCCAGGAACCTCTTTCAATCCAAGTGGATCTCAATTAGTGAATCAATGACAGTTTAATTTTATAATAGCTGAAAAATGAATGGTAGAAAAGAAAACAGATACACAATTCCAGTTTCCTAATTATTCCTACCACGAATCTCTTTCCCCTTTCGGGTCAATCGGGAAGTCGTGGGGTAAGTATTATGATTACTTTGAAATATAAAATATGGAATACAAAAATGGTAATTAAATAAATTATACTACCCTACAGATTAGATCAATGCTAGTTTGATAAAAAATGAGCAAAAAGGAACAAAAGGGACACCGACGCAAATCCCCCCAGGGGGGATGGGGAATGGGCTCGAAAGAGCCCATTCAGAAAATTAATTTGATTAAAAGCGGTTACAATATCAGAGAAATATTATAATTCCTCTTGATCCTTATATGGATTTAAATCAAGAGCTTACAAAGTGTGAAAATTAAAGGTTTTGGTCAAATGGGAGACCCCTGGGGGGATTTGAACGCTCCCGAGGCCACTTCCAAACATCAGATTCCTTTATTTTCTGTAAAACCTGCTAAAAACTAGCAATAATATCAGACTAAAATATTCCCCAAAGCACTCTGAAAGTACCTTTGGGTCAGCTTACTTTTAACCAAAAAATGCTAAGTAAAAACTAGTTTAAACAAGTAAAAAAAGGAACCAAGGAAAGCAGGCTTTCCTTGGGATCTTGGATTTCCTTTTGGGAAGCCAATAATATGTGCAATTTTATTGCAGAATATGAACTTTTAATTTACAGAAAATGAAACTATCTTAAAAGCTAGCTACAAATTTTCATTAAAATGCTTGCAAAAAATAGGGTAATTTCAGCTAGATCTCTTAAAATGTAACTTTATATGCAAAACGAAACTGAGATCTAGAATTAGGAAGGGACCTTACTAACTGGATATATATGTAATTTTATTAATGAGATGGATCTAAGCAATAAGATTCTTTAAAAGTAACCAATTTGAAGAGAAATTAAGATTTTGAAGGAGGAAGAGAGAGAAAGAGTGTTTGAAGCCTGGGAATGTTGGGCTTTGGATTCTTCTTTGGTGGAACACTGAGGGACTATGTCATTCAGAAGATACTGGAGATGAGGAATATGAAAACCAGCTCAACCTCTTCTACCAGCAAGATCACCTACAACTTAGAAATCCTTGCACAAACAGATGGTTAAAACATAGGTGCTATTGGAAGAGATAATTGCAAAGCATGCAATTAAACTTAAAATACATACAAATCCAATATATCTGGAACAAGAAGCAGTAAGAGCATAAATCAAACTAGAATAAACTCTTACCCTAATAGGAGGAAGCTCTCTCCTTCAAGGCCAACAATTAACTAGCAAAGCAATGATAAAAAAAAAGCAGATTATACCTCATAAGCATTTGACAATCAACATCCACACATGAGGAGCATTACACCATAGATATTTCCTCCAAAGATTCTTTATTCCAGAATGAAAAAACAATATAGTACACGAGCAACAACACCTCAATCCTAGTTCTAACTAGCTTGGAAGAGGAGGCTGTACCTGGATATATACAAAATATAGGACATCCATCCCAGGGGGGGCGCAATTCCTCATGGAATCAGATGAAATCATCCGATGGAGAGTCCATCAATGTAGAAATGAAGATGAATTGAGCCTACTTGTCAACTGGGGGCTTGATTGAGCTGACACATCAACCCATACATCGACACATCAGTCCACAGAGCAAACATGAGAGTCCACATGTGTGGAGGAGAGAGACAGGGCAGAAGTCCCCATGAAGACAGTTGAAGATCAACTTTGGATCTGATTTGATCACCTTCTTCTGTCAAGGATTTGTTAGTTCCAGTCAATCTGCTTCATATCTGACTGATTTCAATCAAATCGACTGAGAATCCACTGATTTTGGATTTTGGATTTGCTCCATTATTCATCGATTTATTAATTAAAATAATCAATAATTGATTTTTGGGGCTTTCTGACCTGAGTGATGGAAAATCACTCAAAACTAGGAAAAAGTGGGACCATGGGTTTACATGGTGCTCTTAGTTTGAAATTGAGCACCTACATGACTAAAACTGATTATTTGGCCCACTCTTATTACAAAATCAATTTTTCCAATTAAACTATTAAAAAATAGCCTAAGTTTTGGAAAAATTAAATTTTTAATAAAAAACACTGAAAAAACTAAAAATTGGAAAAATTGGAAAACACCTAGGGGGACTTAGACATGTTCATATGACTCGACCATGATGTATAGCATGCTTATACATTGACACATAGACTCTAATAACCTCAATAGGCCTAAATGCCAAGCCGACCACCCCAACTTTGGAGGTATGGAGTGAAAAACTCAGAAATTATCAGTCGTTTATTCAACAACCAATAATAACCAAGGGAAGAAACACCCTTGGCTAATCAGATTGACAAATAAAGTCTAAGAGACTGAGTCTTTTACAGACACTATCATGCTAGAACATTTATTACAATTCCCCCATGAGGTATGAACATGTGATATAGTACAACAAGCACTTCCCAGAAGTACTTCCACAGGTCTCCTGAAGTCCGAACAAGTTAACCCTGTCCTGTTCACCAGGATCACTTGATAAAATACCACTAAGTACAACTTAGGTGGTAACATTCTGGCTCCATCTAGGGACACATTCTCTGACTGATCTTCTGTTCAAAGGAGAGGATGTGAGAACTCTGGAATCTCCGGGTCCTGCATAGCAATTAGAGTTTGTCAGTAACATGTAAAAAAAAAATTAACTATAAAAGCAATCTAATGTACATAATTAACCTATGATGTCTAAAAAATTATATTTTACAAAACTAATATACAAAGGAAAATTTTCAAACATGGTACAAAATAACTATAATACAACAATATCTATGATAAAACAACATGATATATATAAGATTAGAAATACATGCAGGGAAAGGTTTAGAAATTGGCCCTGAAACCACCGATGCCAATAAAGGCATCAAACTGTCTCGGCGTAAAATAACTTGAGGAGGAAACCATTCACTGGAAAGCTCAACCTTTCTCCTTCTAGGTCATTTATATAGAAGGAGTTCGTTCCTGCTATTTCATCGATGATGTACGGTCCCAACCACAAGCTGTCGAGCTTTCCATGTTTCCCAGGTTTTTCCCATCGTTTGTCCCAACGTAAAACTGTGTCACCTACTTGGAAGGACCCTGGCCGGGTAGACTTATCAAAGGCTCTCTTGACCTTGTTTGAATTTCTGATACTATGGTCAAGAGAGTTTCTTCGGCTCTCATCTAGCTCGATTAACTGGTTTATTCTATTCTAGATGGCCTCCTGATCTGAGCTGAAGATCTGGAGGAGTTGATAAACTGGAAGCTTTAGATGGACTGGTAAGGTGACATCAAGGCCATAGACTAGTTCGAAAGGGATCTTCCCGATTGAACTTTTCTTGGTGATTCTATCGACCCATAATGCTAATTTGATTTTGTTGTCCCAAGCCTTCTTATTGTCACCCACAATTTTTTTGATTATGGTCATTAAGTTCTTGTTACTTGATTCCGCTAGACCATTTCCTTGGGGATAGTAATTGGATGAGTGGGATAGGATAATGCTGTATTTGAAATAGAACGATGACATCTCGGAGGAAACAAAGCACAGGCCATTATCTGTGATGATTCTAGCTAGCACACCGAATCTTGTGATAATCTTATCTTCTAAGAAATCCATGACTATAGCATCGGTTGCCTTCTTGGTGGGTATCGCCTCTACCCACTTGGTAAAATAACCGGTGGCGGTAAGAATCCAAGAATAACCATTACTTGAGTTATCTTTGAACTTACCGATGAAATCGAGCCCCCACTGTTGGAAAGGGGCTTGGACTACTATTGGATTCAAAGGCAAGGCTTTCATTTGTTTTTTTCCGGTGAATAACTAACACTGGGGGAAAACTCTGACAGCCTTGTGCACATCTGAAAATAGGTTTGGCCAATAGTAGCCTGCTCTAAGGATTTTGTGGGTGGTTGTTTTTGCTACAAAATGTCCACCACAAAATCCTGAATGGAACTCAACCATGATTTTCTTGGACTCAGGTTCATCGACACATCTAAGTATTAAACCATCGGGGTTTCTCCAACCCAAACCATCTTTTGTCAAACAATACTTAGTTTCCTTTAACCTTAATGCTCTTCTTTTATGGCCAAGTAAGTGATCAGGGCATGTAAGGTTGCGGAGGAAGAATATGATGTCAGTGCACCAAGGGTGTTTCTCTAATCTGTGAAGCTCATCTGATACACTTTGCTCTAAATCACTGCTCTAGCAGATTATTCCTAAGGCCTTTTCATTTCCTTGGGTCAACATCTTTGCAAGACCCTGTCCCTTAATTAATTTAGTGGGTTTTATCTCCAAATCATATTCTTGAACCTTCGAAACCCACTTGCCCCTGATTCCTAGGAAATCCTGTTGAGACATGATATCCTTGACAGCTGCATGGGGTACATATCCAATGATTTTGGAGTAACCTATATAAGTTCTGAAATGTTTAAGGGACTTGACAAGAGCATACGCCTGTTTCTCCATCGTGGTATACTTCAATTCTAATTTTTGTAAGGCTCTACTCATAAAGGCTATAGGTTGCTCTTGTCCCTCCGTATTCTTTTGAAGTAAAACACTGGCAATAGTGTCTTCTAAGGAAAAGGAAAATATCTCGAACTCTTTGGAATAATCTGGGCTAATCAAGACCGGGGACATAGATATGGCATCTTTTATCAACTTTAATGCAATCTTCCCTACATCCGTCGACTCGAACTTAGCATCTTTCTTTAATAAATTTTGTAGAGGTTTCATTAATTCTACTAAATTTGGGATGAATCTTATTATGAAATTGATTTGACCATTAAAGGATTGGAGAGCTTTTAGATCCTAAGGCAAAGGGACTTTCTTAATGGATTCAACTCTCTCAGGATCAACCTTGACACCATCCTTAGAAATGATGTGCCCCAACAACTTGCCTTCGTCAACTCCAAATATTGACTTGGTGGGATTCAAGGAAATACCATATTTATGACATCTTATAAAAACCTACCTAAGATGACTTATGTGGTCAGATATTTCGTTTGAAAAAATAGTTAAGTCATCTTGATATATTTTGATTATTTTTCCTATAAGTTCTTTGAAGGAAAAATCCATGGCTCTTTGGAAGGTGGCACCAGCATTCAATAAGCCAAAAGGCATTCTTAGAAATTTATAGGTACCCCAAGGTGTGGTGAATGTAGTCTTATGTTGATCCTGCTTGTTTACCAACACCTGGTTATAACCAGAAAATCCATCCAACATGGACATCATTCCTGATCCTGTTACTCTTTGAAGCAATGTTTCCATGTCGGGTAATGGGTAATTATCTTTGAGGCATGATCTATTCAGATTTCTAAAATCTATACATATTCTAATTGACCCATTCTTTTTTTTGACAATAACTAAGTTGGAGCACCAAGATGAATGTCTTGTAGGTGCTATAATCCCTGCCGCTAACATCTTCTGAAGTTCCTTTTGCACAATGGGGGCCAACTTAGGATTTATTCGCCTAAGTTTTTGTCGGAAAGGTTTCACCTCCTTAGCTTCTTCTGTGAGGGGAATGGTGTGTTGAAACACATCCTCCCTATAGGATTTAAGCTCATCATAACTAAAGGCCAATACATCTCTATACTCTTTGATTAAGTTGATCAAATTGTTCCTTTCCTTTTCCGAAGTACCCTTTACAATTTTTATTAACTTGGGATCCTTGTCAGTTCCTATGTTTATTTCCATATAATTCCCAATTTTTATTTCCTCTTTTTTTTATTTATGATGATCCTATTGATTGAAAAGATTCTTGAAAGCTATAAGGCTACTCGGGATGTGATTCCCTTCATTATCCTCACATTCCTGATACTCTTCACCTTCTTGCTGATAACTGATCTTGCAACCTTCAAACTCTTGTAGATTGTGGATGAATATCAAGAGTTGCTCATCATCTTTGAACACCTGCCAATGGTCTATATTATCTGGTATTGAAGGTCTGAAATTAATTTCCATTTTTCCACTCCCATTAATCATTTCATCCGATGGTTGGAGGGTGGATGCTGCTACTGCCAATTTATCTGCTAACCCATTCATTTCCCTATGGACCTTTTGAATGTTAAGTGCATCGAAACATTCCATAGTGTCCAATGTTGCATTTCTATACTTTCTTAGTCTGTCATTTTTGCATTGATACTGATTCTTAATTTGGAGGACAACTAGATGTGAATCATCCTTTATGTTCAACATCTTTATCCCCATATCTTTAGTAGTTTCTAACCCTAGGAGCAATGCCTCATACTCAGCTACATTGTTTGATGCTTCAAACACTAACCTGAACGCAAAATTGTAGATTTTATCTAAAGGAGAGATGATTACGATGCACGCACCCTTTCTGGTTTTGGAATAAGCCCCGTTAAAGTACATTTGCCCAACTTCATCGATATTTTCATTTTTAATGTTTTCCTTAATAGGGGCCATGAAATTTGACAAAATAGCATAGTTTCCAAAATTATCAGTGAAATGAACAAATTCATTTCTGGGATTCTTAGGGTTTTCTACATGTCGTTTCCTCATCTTTTCTCTGTGGAGAATCACCCTAGTGTTCTCTGATGCAAGTATAATAGCATATGTCCAATCCATTTGAATGTGCCCACCAAGAGTTGCGGCCCATTTTATGGATAGTAGCATACCCCAATTATCTAGAACATCTATCACCACCACATCCATCGACATGTCGATATTAGGATACTTAGCCAACTTAAACTGTAAATTTAAGATTATCCCTACCACTTCAACTTCTCTTGCATCCATGGTACAAACATTGTGGTGGGGTCAGGTGACCCTTAGATTTAGCAGCTCCATTACTTTTTTTGTCATGACATTCAATGAAGCACCTGAATCTAACATACAGTTATGAAGGAGAAGTTTATCAACTAAGAGGGAGACATAAAAAAGTGGGTGGTCTTCTCTTCTCAGATCAACACTATTGAGGACTATAGGAATATCTATAGGTTCAATATGTTCAGCTTCAAATATAGCATTGTTATTAGGAAGAGGATCCTCTTTGATAATATTATGAGCTTTACTTTGACTATCCTCTAAGGCTTTCAACAACTTTTATTTTTGACCAGGAATTTTAAGGACATCAGTTGCATAAACATGAATCTTAGCACTACTTATCCATTCTCCCATATCAATATTTGACTCAGGGACAATGGGAGGATCTGGGAGGGGAGGAGTGGTTACCTTCGACTTGTAATGTTTAGATGGTGATGGCTTATCTCTTCTTTGATACACAGATCCCTTGAACCTGGACTCCTTCATTTCCTTAATTGCTTCTGGAGAAGTCATTACACCATAAAAGTTGGAAAGGAGATCCTTCTCGAAACTGTAATCCGTGGCTTGCTGCCAATGCCGGTTTGATAAAGGATAGGTTCAGCCTACCATGTACACATGATTAGAATCGCCTGATGTTGTTTCCTGATTATTGAACTCCACCATTCCATGTTCTATAACTTGGTTTTCTATATAGCAAGTGCTTTCTGGGTGGAATTGATCACAAGGTATACACCACGGAATGACTTCATCTACCAGGTTAGTTGAGTCTAATTGGTTTGGAATCCTAGGTTCATGTTGAGGAGCTTTCTTCTGATACACCTGATTCTGTTTAGGCTGAAAGTTCCTAGGTCCATTATTTATTTCCAGTGTGATTATTCTGTTCTGAATATTATTCAATTGTACAGATTGGCTTGCCATGAGTTGGTTCTGACTAGTAACCATTTTTCCATCAAGCTAGTTACCTTTTCCATGGGGTCTTTAGAGGTTGCCTTTTCCTCTAATTCAATGTCCTTTCCCTTCTCTTTGTTGTACGAAGTGTTTCCCCTAGTGTAACCTGGAATGTTGGATTTTCCTCAAAGATTGCATATTCTTTTCTATTTTCTCAGCCAGATCCTGAGCAGTTTTTAGATCGGTCGGGTCTTTGTCCCTTAACTGGTTCCTCAAATCATCAGTGAAATCTTTGATGTAAGATATGAGGATGGAGGCATCCCTTGGCTTGATTTCTCTAGGTAGGTCCGCAACCACACGTTTGAGCTTAGTATTAAATTCATCAATGGTTTCATTTTCCATCTTCTTTATATTATGAAGGGCAACAAGAAAATGTCTTGGTTCTTTCTTTTCCCCCCATTTCTTATTAAAACCTTCTAGGAATTCATTAAGGGTTTTATATGAATCATCACCAAGGTCAGCATACCATTCCGCAACATCATCCTCTAAGGATAAAGCAAAGAGTTTCATTTTGACATCTTCATGGTTAGAGGAAGCATTGTTGCAGTAACTGACCAGGTGCTTTTAAAAATTTCGAAGGTCAGTCTTGGCAGTGGTGGCATTATTTCCCTCGAATATGGGGAGCTTATTGATAGCATCATTCGGAATGTCATGAGGAGCACCTTCTATTTGAGAAAATTCAAGGGGTTTGTAAAATTCCGTCATTTCTTGATATTGGAAGGTATGACTTTCTACAAATATGTGATGGATATCTGAGAGGGATTGGTCTCCTAAATCTTCAAGGTTTCTATGAGAATTATGCCTATTCAATATTTCCCTAATAAACCTTTCGGTATCAGGGAGAGGATTGAATAATTGTTGGCGGTTTCTTCGGGTAGAAATTCTTGAAGGGATGTTAGACAGTGGAGTTGCTAGATGGATCGAGTTTTAATTTTTATGTTTTTTAAAGACTAGATCAATCAAAAGTTTTTATCTTTTTAGTTGTTTAGAAAAAAGTTAAGCTAAGTCGTACTCGGGAATAAAAAGATTTATCCCCAGCAACGGTGCCAAAAGGTGTTTCTGCCTTACACACACCTAGGTCACATGGAATAAATCTTCAAGCCACTCGGTGTGTCCTTGGGGGCAAGTCTCGAGTCAAGGCTGTCACCTTGTTCTTGACTCCTCCGTTTAGGCTCAACTCCTAATGGAGCCAA
>LPNX010022283.1:49949-64022 GCA_001517045.1 Pseudotsuga menziesii
TTTACTAAGGCTAAATACGTAGTGTAGTGATGTTAAACTGAATGAGTTACTTAGGAGTTTTGAAATTTAACTATAGACAATCAAAGATGGCAAGATACAAAAATGAACACACGAAAGCACAATGCTGAGACACAATATATATATAAAGCAAGAAAATAACCAGTGCCTTAAAATGGAGTCAAAAAATAAGATCAATGTACTTGCATGTGCTGTAAGTGAATGTTTTGTGATTGCCTCTTGGTACGTTTTAAGTTAACTTTGAGGTGTGAGTTGATTACAATTAGGTCAAAGGGGGACTCCAGATATACCCGAGAGTACTTGGAGTATGTCCAAAACAAAACCTTCACGGCTACCCGCAAGGAATATGTGGGATGAATGGAGTCTATGGGGCTATTGTTCATAACACACCCATTAGGGTGTGACAGAGATCAGCACCCCGAGGTCACTTTTCAGTAGGTTCCCGCTTCCTTTGGGTATTTTGCCACCATGATGGTTTGATCTAGGTGTTGGATTTTCACCTGTTGGTTTGTTAATTTGGGAGAGTGAGTCCTAATTATACTATTCACTCAAGTGATTTTGATACAGCTTGACTGATCGAATGAGCCACACCCAAGTGTAGAGCATACACATCAGAGTCTTGTTAATTTTTAGTAAATTTTAAACTGGGTGTTCTTGTTTAAAAGAAAACCCTCCAGGAACCTCTTTTGATCCAAGTGGATCTCAATCAGGGAATTGAGGGGGGCTTAATTTTATAATAGCTGAAAAATTAATGGTAGAAAAGAAAACAGATACACAATTCCATTTTCCTAATTAGTCCTACCACGAATCTCTTTCCCCTTTCGGGTCAATCGGGAAGTCGTGGGGTAAGTATTATGATTACTTTGAAATATAAAATATGGAATATGAAAATGGTAATTAAATAAATTATACTACATTGCATATTAGATCAATGCTAGTTTGAACAGAAATGAGGAAAAAGCAACACAAGGGACACCGACGCAAATCCCCCCAGGGAGGATGGGGATTGAGCTTGGAAGAGCCTATTCAGAAAATTAATTTTATTAACAGTGGTTACAATATCAGAGAACTGATATAATTCCTCTTGATCCTTATATGGAGTGAAATCAAGAGCTTACAAAGTGTGAAAATTAAAGGTTTTGGTCAAATGGGAGACCCCTTGGGGGATTTGAACGCTCCTAAGGCCACTTCCGAACAACAAATTCCTTTATTTTCTAGAAAAAATGATAAAAACAAGCAAGCATATCATACTGAAGTATGCCCCAAAGCACTCTGAAAGTACCTTTGGGTCAGCTTACTTTTAACCAAAAAATGCTAAGTAAAAACTAGTTTAAACAAGTAAAAAAAGGAACCAAGGAAAGCAGGCTTTCCTTGGGATCTTGGATTGCCTTTTGGGAAGCCAATAATATGTGCAATTTTATTGCAGAATATGAAATTTTAACGTACAGCAAAGGAAACTACCTTAAAATCAAGCTACAAATTTTCATTAAAATGCTTGCAAAAAAGAGGGTAATTTCAGCTAGATCTCTTAAAATGTAACTTTATACGCAAAAAAAAATTGAGATTTAGACTTAGGAAGGGAACTTACTAACTAGACCTATATGTAATTTTATTAATGAGACAGATCTAAGCAATAAGACTCTTTAAAAGTAGCCAATTTGAAGAGAAATTAAGATTTTGAAGGAGGAAGAGAGAGAAAGAGTGTTTGAAGACTGGGAATGTTGGGCTTTGGATTCTGCTTTGGTGGAACACTGAGGGACTATGTCATTCAGAAGATACTAGAGATGAGGAAGATGCAAACCAGCTCAAACTATTCTACCAGCGAGATCACCTGCAACCTAGAAATCCTTGCACAAACAGATGGTTAAAACATAGGTGCTGCTGGAAGAGATAATTGGAAAGCATGGAATTAAACTTAAAATACATACAAATCCAATAGATATGGAACAAGCAGTAGTAAGAGCATAAATCAAACAAGAATAAACTATTACCCTAACAGGAGGGAGCTCTCTCCTTCAAGGCCAACAATTAACCAGCAAAGCAATGATAAAAAAAAAGCAGATTATACCTCATAAGCATTTGACAATCAACATCCACACATGAAGAGTATTACACCATAGATCTTGCCTCCAAAGCTTCTTTATTCCAGAATGAAAAAACAATACAGTACAAGAGAAACAACACCTCAATCCCAGTTCTAACTAGCTTGGAAGATGAGGTTGTGCCTAGATATATACAAAATACAGGACATCCAGCCCAGGGGGGCGCAATTCCTCATGGAATCAGATGAAATCAGCTGATGGAGAGTCCATCAATGCAGAACTGAAGCTGAACTGAGCCTACTTGTCAACTAGGGGCTTTATTGAGCTAACACATTAACCCATACACTGACACATCAGTCCACAGAGCAACCAAGAGAGTCCACACATGTGGAGGAGAGAGAGAGGGTGCAATTCCCCATGAAGACAGCTGAAGATCAACTCTGGATCTGATTTGATCACCTCCTTCTGTCAAGGATTTGTCAGATCTAGTCAATTGGCTTCAGATCTGACTGATTTCATTCAAATTGGTTGAGAATACATTGATTTATGATTTTGCATTTGCTCCATTATTCATCAATTTATTAATTAAAATAATCAATAATAGATTTTTGGGGTTTTCTGACCTGAGTGATGGAAAATCACTCAAAACTAGGAAAAAGTGGGTCCATGGCTTTACATGGTGCTCTTAGTTTTAAAATGAGCACCTACATGACTGAAACTGATTATTTAGCCCACTTTTATTACAAAATCAATTTTTCCAATTAAACTATTAAAAAATAGCCTAAGTTTTGGAAAAATTAAATTTTTAATAAAAAACACTGAAAAAACTAAAAATTTGAAAAATTGAAAAACACCTAGGGGGACTTAGACATGTTCATATGACTCGACCATGATGTATAGAATGCTTATACATTGACACATAGACTCTAATAACCTCAATAGGCCTAAATGTCAAGCCGACCACCCCAACTTTGGAGGTATGGAGTGAAAAAATCAGAAATTATCAGTCGTTTATTCAACAACCAATAATAGCCAAGGGAAAAAAACACCCTGGGCTGATCGGATTGACAAATAAAGTCTAAGAGACCGAGTCTTTTACAGACACTATCATGCTAGAACATTTATTACAATTCCCCCATGGGGTGTGAACATGTGATATAGTACAACAAGCACTTCCCAGAAGTACTTCCACAGGTCTCCTGAAGTCCGAACAAGTTAACCATGTCCGGTTCACCAGACTAACTTGATAAAATACCACTAAGTACAACTTAGGTGGTAACAAGGCCTAACCTCCCTTCTCCTTGTAATCCTGCATAACAAACAATCAAATTATTAAATAACTTAAAAGAAAATTTAACAACCAACATAGTTTTGAAAATCCATGTTATATATTTAAAATGATTAAATTAAGTTATTTTTAAAAGTGACATATCAACGTTACTTTATTTCAATACTTAATTCAAATGGTATTTTAATGTTTTAATTCAAATGGATCTTTTTATATATTTTAATACTTAATTCAAATGGATTTGTTTAATAATTTAAACAAATTATTTGATAACATTTTAGTATTTGTTTATTTGTTAGTTGTTTAAATTTTGAAACAAAAAGTTTATCATTAACTCATACTTTTCATTTTCATTTGTAGGTATTACAGGACCAACAAGAAGGTGAATATGAAGACATCATAGGATCAATAAGAGCCAAACGACAAAGGAAAACCAAACTTAGTGAACCAATGTAGTCAAACCCAGTGCAGAACTCATGATCAGAAGAAAGGTCGAATGAAGGACTGAATGGAGTACCGAAATGAGGGTTCTATGGACCATAATACATAAAAAAGAAGTATATTAGGTTCTCTTTGATTTTAAGAGTTTTTATTAATAAAAAAAATTAAATAAAGCCTTATTGAACATAGATGTACTAAATTATGGTAGATAGGCTGGGAATATTAATGTAAATAAAATCATTATAAAAGACAATTTCAGGATCCCAACACCATGTCACAAGAAAAATGGTCATACATGTCAGCTGTTAGAACAAGAAACCTTGGGGGACGATCTTCTTTGTGAGACACATCATTTGAGTGGATCTCTAAAGGAGGACATAAATAATATTAGGGAAGCCATGAAGAACATTGTTCACACCAATGCCTTGGTGGCAAGATGTTGTTGGAAAGGTTCGGGAGGAGAGATGGAAGTAGAATCCTTTTTGGAGGAGTGCATAACACTGAAAGAAGGAATAGCCAAGATGAAGGAGATATATATGAACTTAATTTATTACAGAGATAATCTCCTCATGGTGGATGAAATGTACCATTGTGCATTCAATAAAGAAGAAGAAGAATAAGAAAGGCCTGCTAATAAGTTGGAGGTCACTAGTGACTTATTAAAGAGCACATAAATATTCATTCAAGATTCAAAGTTGCAGATATGCCAACTTCAAAAGGATTTGAAGGTCTTACCCCTTTCATGTTGCATGGAATGAAATGTTGAGGATTTAATGGAGGAACCTCATGTGGAGGAAAACCATGAGGAAGGAACGAATTTGCAGGTGTTTGTCAAGAGCCATGATGAAGAGTATTTTGGCCAAGCACATGTTGGTATACAGAATGGCATAGAGGAGTTCTTAGCTATGGGAAATACGGATAAGGAAATTCTAAGTGAATCAGAAAGAAAATATGATCATCTATTCATGTATTGGGTAGATAAAAATATCATAGAAATAGAGGATCAAAGATGTACTAGAGTTGCTTGCACCGGTGAAGCATTGTATGACACATATGCTTTGGAAGAGACACATTCTGACAAACCCTTATAAATGGTAGAATCTGATTCAGAGAAGGTGGTTGATAACATTCCATATGGATCAAAAATTAAAATTCCTTGCGTTAGCACCCTTTATGTTGAACAATTGAAAAATATATGATCAAGAAATGATAAAGGAATATATTAAAAGTTGGTAAAAGGTTAGTATTCATGAGTCTTTATCAAAATGTGCACTTTGATTAATTTGTTGCACAATTGAAGGGTGTATATTTGTGATCATGCAGATCTACGGTTGCAAATTAATAAGCTAAAAAAAGTTGCACGAGAAAGAAGTTTTGACGAAGAGCGAAATGGATTAATAAGATAACAAGATCGACAGCCAAGAGATAAAGCAAATTAAATATATGGTCATGAAGTAATCCATGATGTGAAGATGCAAGGATTAACAAGGAGAAAGGTTGGCAGATTGCGTAGAGTGTATTTTATCCAATGATCAAATAAGGGAGGAAATCTTATCAATGGTTATAGTCTAATTCGGAGCTCAAATTTGTGAGATAATTAAAATGGATGAGCAGTAGTGGCATTCAAATCGCTTTCCACGTGGCGTTTTTTAGTGAGTTTCGTTGAGGAAAGTGGTAAAGGAGAAACAACTTGTTGGGGGTCCTGGAATAATTATTCGTTGTATAAAAGGTGAGTTGACCAAGGTAAAGTTATTTTGTTTACACACTACCGGTGAAAAGAAGAAGGGAAAGTTCACCATCATTTTTTGAAAGTCAATTCTTACATATTTGACAATTACCACGTAAGCCTTAAAACTCTGATATTCTATTGCAGCTGCAACCTTTTCCCAAATTTAAAAAAAAAAATTGGACCCTCCTTTCGATTTTATCTAGCCTGGGATCGTTCAGTTTCCTAAAATTTGTCTTTCCTCTGCTTTAAAAAAAAATGATCTTTGGGAAGTCAGAGGATTAGTTGACTGTTTTTTCCACTGTTTCAGAAGTTAAATGATCTAGTATTGTCATTGCCTAGCCGAAGAGTCTTTTGCTTTATTTGACCACTTAACATTTATGATTTTTCGATGATTTATTTTATTGCTGTTGGGATTTGGTTGAAGAATGAGTCGGGGCATTAGTCCTCTATGCCGCTGATGTTTCGGAAGGAAAACAGTGAACATCCCGATGGACAGTCCTGTTTCTCACCGATACCTATTTTATTCCCCCTTTGTTTTATTGTTTAAACCTTTTTGACTGTCAGTGACCTTGTTTTTATCACAGTCAGAATGATTTTCGATAGTGGATCAGAGGACTTGTCCTCTATGTCGTCGACGTTTTGAAAGGAGGTTGATAAGTGACCTGAAGATAGTCTTTCCACTCGCCAATATCGAATGTTTTAAGTAACCCAGGTTCTGATACTTTGTAAAGGAGTAAGTCACAATGATACATTTTTTTTATCGCTGACACTACGAAGAGTGTTGTGGTTTGAGGTTCCGATGCTTTAAATGTTAATGGTTTCGATATCTGATGTATAAACATCGCGATGATAGTGCTTGGCATTGCCGAAACTACGGAAACATTTAGGATTTGGAGTTCTGACCTTTAGCCTTTAGAGCTTCTGATCGTCGACGGGTTTTATGCTGTAGCAGATCCATAGTTGTTTGTGAGTCCGCCGTTGCGACTGTTAATCAGACTATCTTCTTGACATTTAGTGTTTTCAACTGCCAACCTTTAGATTTTAGACCTTTTGATCATCGACACTGCATAAATGTTAAGGTTTAAAGCTTAGACACTTAGCGTTAAGAGTCTCCAATGTCGATATACTTAATAGTCTCGCAGGACCCGTAGTTTGTTTGTTTTCTGGCGTTGCGGCTATCAATTGAACTACCCTCCCGGTGCTTAGTATTTTCCCGCTGACTCTTTTTAACCAAAAGTTTATAAATGTGGCGAGCATTATTTTATCTTTTATCCATGTTGAAACCTGCATTTTTTCTCCAGTGCTTTTTTTTTGTATGCGTTTACCCTATTTTTGTGGGACGATGGAGGTTTTCATTGTTTTGATCCAGTTAGGGTTTTGCATGATGAGGAGCACAGTATAGAGTCTAGTGTTTTGGAGATTAGCAGTAGTGACAATGTGGTTCATTCTTTTCAAGTTAGTTTAGATGCAGCCTGGAGTAATATGAGGAATCTTTTCTATTAGGGTTGTGATTTTGGTTACAGATAGTGGACTTAGAGGATTTCAAGACACAACCACATGATTTTCTTTTTCCTTGTCATTTTTTCTTTTCATGCATTAATACTATGTATAGTTCATTTTCAGAATGCATATGGAAGAGGTAAATAGATTGATACAGTTTTTTGTTATTATTGTTTCACTTGATAAAATCTAAATGGTTTAAGAACATGCTATGTTGATGACAAGGTGATTGCTGCAAAGGAGATATGTCTAAAAGACAAAAGAAGAAGGCTCCAGTTGTTGAAGGAGATCCAGTAGTTAAAGGATCTAGATGAATGAATTTTAAAGAATGTAGTGGCACATACAGCTGTGAGTATTCATCTGTTAGAAGATCAATTGCATCTGATTCCAGCAAGGATAGAAGGGTTTAGGAACCAGGCTGCCAAATATGAGATAAATATTAGTTTTCTTGAACCTTCTGATTTTGAAACCATAGCAGTGGAGGCCCAGGCATGGAAAAAGTTCATCAACAACCAAGCAGGCCCCTTTTCATAAAGTATTTTAAAATATTTTTTGTTTTAAAATGTATTATATTGTAAAAATTATGAGCATAAACTACAAGACAAATTTTGGAACTGAAAGGTCAGGGCAGCCCAAAAGTCATCAAGGGGCAGCCCAAAGGTTTTGATTTTTTTGTATAAATAAAGGAGAGTTTACATGTAGACGGGACTTCTTTCCAAGACCATTTGTGAGATTATATTGTAAGAAGAACTACTTCCTTTTACAATAAACAATTACAAGTTTCTGTTGGAGAAAGTTTGGTGGAATGTTTGAAATTCTTTGCTATGGATCAGTTGAATGTGAACTATTTCATTTCCATCTTATGTTCATTAACTATGAGATCGTTCTAACTCATTGAATCTCTGTTCATGTTATGAATGCACTCTAGTTTATTCTGTAAAATTTCCACCGTGAGTAATGAAGGTTGTCATAAACAATAAGCTATCTTGTTGTTCATATTTCTATTAACGTTCATGTGTTCTAAAATAAGTAACAACTATCTGTAATTTTTCTTAATGCATGCACATAAATAATTACTCATTGATAACTGATAATTCTGTTCCCTATGGATATATTAGTTAATTATAGTTAGTTTATTGTTGTTTGTGGTTTAGATGCGAGAGAGGTAAGATGAGAGGTAAGAACTTGTGCATCACATTGTGACACTCCTCATTATCTCTATCAGTTTACATTTTTAGATAGGCACTTGCACATAATAACTTAAACACAAAAAAATAAAAATATACATGGTGGACCAGGGGGTAACCAATAAAAGATTTTAATTTGTTAGTTAACCTATGGTAGCCGGACCATAAACCAGACGAATTCCCCATACCAAATAATAACAGGCTAGTTGGGAACGTTTATTGGGGAGAATACCTAACTATTGTTACCTGTGAGTTTTGAGGCCTCAACAATTTTTGGTGCTAGAAGGAGGGCCATCAGTGCATGGATGGCCGAGGAAGCTCACTTCTTCAAAATCACTCCACTGGTGACAGTTCTAAAAGTAGTTTGTTTCATAAATCCACTCCTGAAGATAAAGAGAAAGGGTATTTGTATCCTGTTGATAACGAAGTGGTTGATTATTTAAGAAGAATCACGAGGGAATATGAGAAAAGGATTAGAGGATTACCTATCATTTTTGTCTTACTTAGAAGAGAGTATCAGAAGAAAGATTTCCCTCAATTAGAAGACTCAGTGTTGGTAGAATATCTTGAAGAACGAGTAGAAGCAGCCTTAGAAGAAGTTGACCAACCTTTGAATCAATTGGATCCAGGTTCACCTTTCCAAACACCTGTTTAGTCACAACCTCATTCTCCACTCAGAATCATGTCTAATGTAAATTCAAACCAACCACCTCCACTACTTGCTTGGAGAGCTAGGTCGCCTTTAAATTTGACACCTCCCTTGCATGATTTGCCTCAATATTTGACAAGATGTTACCTAAGTCTAAACCAAGTGAAGGAGTTTTGGTAGATGATCAATCACAGAGTTTTTACTTGGCTATAGAAGGATTATGAGCTAGGGAGCATGAAGATGTAGTGTGTATATTGTTTCCCCACACTCTGAAAGGAAAAGCAACCCCATGCTATTTTTCACTTCCTACAAATTCAATCACGGATTGGAACACATTCGAGAGAATGTTTAGAAGTAAATATGCAGTTCAAAAAAATCATGCAGCCTTAATGAAGGGGTTATGTGCTCTAAAGAAAGGAAGAAAATAAAAAGTACATGATTTCGCTCAAAGATTTGCTGCTTACCTAAACAATTTTATTGCAGTAAATAAGCCATCTGAAAATGCTCTGATAGAATAATATACCTCAACCCTTGGGCCTGATCTATCCATGTTTTCCAAGAGATCAGTGAGACCTACATTAGCAGAAACTTATGAAGAAGCTGAGAAGGTGGAGGCTGAGATGGAAAGCATAGAAAATTATCCTGAGCATTTTGAAGAAAAGACTTTTGGAAGTAAGAAACCTTTATTACTGACTAAGCCTAAGGATGAGCGGTCATAGGATTTTGAAGGGATGTTGAAGATGATGCAAAAGTTATCCAACATAGTGATATATTTAGAGAAGGAAAAGGAAGCCCATAAATCATATAAGCCTTATTATAAGAAAAGGGAAGACAACAGTCAACCTAAGCCTCCTCCACACAGTCCTACAATAATGAATTTAACTGATGTAGGCATGGATAATTTTTGTACTTTTCATCAACAGCCTCATTCTAGGAAGAATTGCCCGGAATGGATAAATTCTATGGCAGTGGTAATGAATCAATTATTGGATTCCAAACTGATAGAAACTGGTAAAGAGGAAGAAAAAGATAATAAATCTACAGAAAAACAAGAGGAAGATACTTTGGTTTTATGGGACTGTGTCTCAATGTTTGATACATAAATAGAAGATTCTCTGAAACAAGAGGAAACATCAGAAACCAATCTGGCAACAAGAATCCAGAGTTTGTTAAAAGAATACAAGTCACTACTTCCTAAGATTAAGAAAATTCAAGAAAATATGAAGAAGATACAAAAGAACACTACAACTGTTAAAATACCTGAATTTACCATTTCAAGTCAAGATCCAAAGAAAATTAACATGCCTCTTAAGCCTATTGAAGATAAGATTGATAATGTCAAGAAGAATCTCAAAGAGCATGAGATGGGGTATGATATTGTGGAAGACGTTAAAAAAGTTGAGGAAAATATCTCATTGTTTGAAATGTGTAGTGTACCTCAATAGAAAGAGAAATTGTTAAAATCACTTGAGGTACCAGAATAAGAGCTTCCTACTGACAACCAACCTAAAGAAGAAATTGGTGAAGCAAGCGTGGGAGGTAAGTCTGAATATAAAACCCCAACATTTGTCCTAACTTTTGATATTTTCAACTATAATGTGCACAACTGTTTAGTAGACTCAGGAGCATCAGTCAATGTTATGCCACTTTCAGTCTGCAAGAAAATCAATGGAAAACCTAAACCATCTACTTGGCAAGTTCTCCAGTTAGATAGGACAGTTGTGAAAGTAATAGGGGAAATGGAAGAGGTTCTGGTTCACTTATCTATAGATGAGAGGGTATGTCAGTACATCGACATTGTAGTAGCAGACATACCATATGCTTATGGACTGGTTTTGAGTCGAGACTGGTCAGTAAGGTTGGATGGATACTTCGCATCATATTGGTCACACTTATGGTTGCCTCATAACGGAAGTCCCAATCAGATAAAAGTCTTAAGAGAGCCTCAAATGACATACAATGTTACTTAGTTAGAGGGAAAGAATGAGCTAGTAAAATCTGTGTTGGTAAATTACTTCATTGAATTGGAACCGGGAAATTACCAAGCTGAAGAAGCCAGCAATACACCTGACACTCAGCCCGATCTCCTTTGATTTTCACAGTCTGATGAGATTGACTGTAAAATAGTAGATTTAGTTTCAGATGTACTTTTTAATTCAAGTTCAGTAGAAGTAGATAGTTTTTGGACCCTTTATTTTGATGGATCTAAAACATTGGAAGGATCAGGAGCTGGCTGTGTCTTGATTGATCCAAGAAAAAATAAACATTTTCTTTCTTGTAGATTAGAATTAGAATTCGAATGTACAAATAATACATCCGAGTATGAAGCACTAGTTTAGGGACTTAAAAAGGCAATAGAACTGAAAGTGAAAAATATAAAAGTATATGGAGGCTCTGAAATTGTTGTTAAGCAAATTCGAAATAAGATACATTGTATTTCACCACATTTAAAAGCCTATCAAAATGAAGTTTGGGATTTTCTTATAAATTTTCATGCATTCAATATTGTGTCCATTCCTAGATTAAAGAATGCACCAGCTGATTTACTAGCTATCTCAGCTACAAGGCTAGTACCTTCTAATAATAGATGCTCTATTGAATTATTTTTCAGGCCTTCTGTTCCGGATATGATCACAAATCTAGGGGTTTTTGACGATGATCAACAAATTTTGGAATGCTTGATGAATGATGAGACTTTTAAAGGAGCAATAATAGATGATGAAGAACATTAAGAAGAATTAAAATTTGGGAACTTTATTCCTAAGGGATTCAGGACCTTGGAATGACTGTTTGACTTAAACAACAAGTTCAAAAAGCTAGCGAATGTCAAGACTCATAGCTCATCCTTGCAATTTGAGATAATAAATTTGGGGACTGAAGCTGAACCCAAATATGTAAATTTGGGAAAGTGTTGTTCTCCGGGAGAAAGAATTAATCTCATTAGTTTGTTCAAATATTACAAATATGTGTTTTCCTAGACATATGAAGAGCTTAAAACTTATGACACAAAGATCATACAACATGTAATCCCGATTAAAGCTAGAGTCAAGCCTTACCAACATCCTTTGAGGAAGATGCATTCGAAGCTAGAACCTTTAATTCAAAGTGAAGTGAAAAAATTGTTGGATGCTAAAATCATATTGGAAGTCAGATATTCGGAATGGGTTTCGCATTTGGTGCCAGTAAGGAAAAATTCAGGAGAAATTAGGCTCCGTGTAGATTTCAGAAACCTCAATTGTGCGTCAGATAAAGATAACTATCCAATCCCACCCATGGAGCAAATACTGCAGATGGTTTTAGGTTCTAAATTGTTTTCATTATTAGATGGATTCTCTGTCTATAATCAAGTATTATTAGCTAAAGAGGATAGGCTTAAAACCTCATTCAGAACCAAGTGGGGAACTTTTACTTATAGGAGAATGACCTTTGGACTCATTAATGTTGGAGCTACTTTCCATAGGGCCATGGATATAGATTTCCATGGTCTGATTAACCGTAGTGTTGTGGTATATCTCAATGATGTCACAATATTTTCAAAAAAGAGAGAGAAACATGCATTCCATCTGAAACAAATTTTTGAGTGTTGTCGGAAATATGGTATTTCACTGAATCCTAAGAAATGTGTGTTTGCGGTCATAGAAGGAAAGCTACTAGGTCATGTTGTTTCTAAGAAAGGAATCTCCATAGACCCAAAAAGGATTAAAGCCATAGAACAGATCCCTTTACCCCATAACAAAAAGGGTATGCAATCATTCATGGGGACAATTAATTTTGTGCAAAGGTTTGTACCAAATTTTGCTCAAATTGTCAAACCTTTGCAACAGATGGTTAAACAAAGTGTATAATTTAAATGGACTGATGTGGAAAAGAACACATTCAGTAAGATAAACCATCTATTACTCATGCACGATCACTCAAAATTCTGAATTTTAAAAAAGATTTTATTCTGTACACTTTTGCATCCGATGATTCATTGGCAGTGGTGCTTACACAGAAGGAAGATGGGGGAGATGAGTACCCCATATCATTTATGAGCACTGGTCTGCAGGGAGATGAATTGAATTATCCAGCAGTTGATAAACAAGCTTATGCAGTTTTTAAAGTGGTAAAGCAATTCAATCCATATATACTTAAGAACCATACTAAGGTAATAGTTCCACACCTAGCTGTAAGATCTCTTTTTGTACAAAAAGAATTAGGAGAAAGAAGAGGCAATTGAGTATCTGCCTTACAAGAATATGATCTTGAGTTCAAACCAACATCCCTAGTAAGAGGACAAGGATTGTGTAAACTAATGGCTAAAGGTAAAAACAATGAAGAAAACAGCTGGGTTAATGAAGCTGAGTTACATATGGTGGATGTATGTCCTCTATTCACAGCTCCAGATTCCTGGTGCTGGGACCTAGTTCATTACCTTCAGGAAGGATATTTGCTGGACCATTGGAATTCCAAACAACGAAGAGCATTACATCTTAAATCAGCTTCATATCAGATAATTGATGGAGTATTATTCAGAAATAATTATGATGGAGTTATTCTCAGGTGCTTAGAATAAGAATATGCAAAGAAGGTCATAATAGAATTACACGATGGGCTTGCTAGAGGTCATTTTTCCAGAGATACAATAGCCCATAATATTCTCAAAGCCGGATATTACTGGCCTACACTGTTTAAGGATGCTCATGCTCATGTTAGAAAGTGTGATTCTTTTCAAAGAGGTGGTGGAAGACAAGATAAAGGAGTAGGGCCTTTAAAACCAATGATGATAATAGAACCATTTGAATAATGGGGAATTGATATTATTGGAGAGATAAACCCAAATTATTCCTTGCAGCGTAAGTACATTTTGACAACAACTAACTACTTCACAAGATGGGTTGAGGCCATTCCATTACGCAAAGTAAATAAAGATGCAGTCATGGATTTATTACAAGATCACATTATGACCAGGTTTGGGGTTCCAATTTCCCTGTTTTTTGATAATGCTACTTACTTTTTGTCTATTAGATTAACTGCATTTGCTAATGAAAGAGGAATCAAGTTGCATTATTCTACAAACTATTACCCACAAGGAAACGGTTTGGCAGAATCTACAAATAAGAATTTGATTAGAATTATAAAGAAAACCGTAATAGAAAATCAGAGAAGTTGGCATTTAGCGTTACCTAATGCTCTTTGGGCTGATAGAGTCACACCCAAGAATTCCTTAGGTGTGTCAC
>LPNX010022283.1:80108-99553 GCA_001517045.1 Pseudotsuga menziesii
AGAGGAATGGAATGCCTTCTCCCAATGACTATATAAACTCTTTAGATCTTTCCCTAAAAACCTTTTATAAAAAAAATCATTAATGATGATAAAATTAAAGAATTAATCCCCATAACCAAGGTCCTAGGAAAAAGTTAAGATTTAGAGAATATTTTTAGGTTCCAAGACATGGTTAAGCTACAATCTCATGACACCAACACTCTATTCTCCTCTCACACACCTTCCCCTCTCATGAATTTATAGTCCTCCATCTCTTCTCAATGTTCTCTCCCCATTTGTAGCTAGCTTCATATTTTATTACTAATTGTTTAGTTGCAATTACATATACTTGGCCCTCATCCATATCAAATTTACAATTATATTACAATATGGGGGATTTAACATGAGTGTTACATTCTCCTACCCCTTAATTTCAATACCTTCCTTGATGTTAATTTATTTATGCATACATACCCCATGGCTTGTTGACTCTAGTTTCTTTTCCAAAGATTTTGATTTTCTTTAGTAGCCTATAGTGACACTCTGCCTTATCTTAAGATAGATATGTATTTGGTATTATTTATTCATCAACATCCATTGTATTTTTTGAGATCTTTATAATTCCATATGTCTATTTATTATGGAAATGCCTTCAAGGTACTTTCCAAGGGAAATTGTCTGGCTTTAAATGGCTTTAAATTAAAATACCCATTTAAAGCCAGGTGAATGTTTAAAGCCCATTTAATCATTCTGGAGAAATTTCCAAGGGAAATTTCCTGGTGAATATTCTAGGCATAGGAATGCAATGAGAGATATAATATAGATTGTAGTGTTTTACCTTTATAGCATCAACTGTAGAAGAAAAGATTGATAGTATTTGGGGTTTTACAATTTACTCATCTTATTTATTTTTTTGTCTATTTTAAATTTTTCCTATTTAAATTTGCCGTCACTATAGAGACGGTCAGGCATGGATACAACGACGTCCAAGAGTTTAGGCGTGGATACAGAGACGTCTAAGAGTCCAGGTGTGGATACAGCGATGGTTAGGCATGGATACAATGACGCCTCGTTCCTGTTACTTCGGATTTTACACCAAAAAGTAAGAAACGTGGAAAACCTCTGTGGAAAAATCCGCGCTTTTGTACTAGTGAATAAAGCCAATTTGATTCAAATAAAGAAGCTACAGGGAGATATTATAAGCTTAGGGACTGAACCAAATAATGTGAAAGTGATGAAGAAGCTTCTAGAAGAGAAAGATAATACCATTCAAATGTTGAAAAAGAAGCTCAAGGTCCCTAACAATGAACATGTTCAATCTTCAGAATTGTTTACATTACAGGAAGAAAAAGAGAAAGTATACTAGGAAATGATGGATTATAAAGGAAAATTATTGAAGATGCAGGAGGAGAAAGACAAGTGGGAAATAGAAAAAGTCGAGTTGATAGCTCAGATTGCAAGGTTAAATAAGATCAATATGATGAAACAGAGGTTATGGAGGAATTTATGAATCAACCTTTCATTTATATAGATGAACCCCTTATTGATGTTGAAAAACCATTAAATGAATTTTCTGCAGATGCTTTACTAGTTCCCATGTCTCAGGTAAGTTTGAAATAAGTGGAAATTAAAGGGTTAAAGGATGAGAATGAAAAGATCAAGTTAGAATTGGCTAAAAGTATTGAAGAGAAGAATAAAGCATGGAATGAGAAGAGCCAATTAAAAAAAAAAATCAATGAATTAAAAGAGAGAAATACAGGAAAAGCTCCTTTATAGGGAGCTAAACATTTGATCTAGGATTCTTTGTCTATAGAAATCACTAAACTTAGACATTATTTAAATTTTATCGATGATGAAAGTGCATTGGTAAATTTGGCTACTCAGAGATTAAAATTAGCAAATGAAACCATGGAAAAGAAATATCTGAATACTTCTCATAATGCTGTGAATTTCTTGAATTCTCTGACATATCAAAAGATGCAGGGTATTAGGATCAAAGACAGGGTAGCAATTGTGTTATGGGAAAAGAATTTTATCAATGAACATCAAGTAATGAAAATTGTGCAGGATAAAGCAAATCAGATGTCCTCTCAAATCAAATATTTTAGGATGGATTTTCAAAATTTATTTGATGATGGTCTCCCTTATTTTCGGGGTGACGAAGGACAATTGTTTTGCCAGGAACAATATCATAGCTTATTGGTACAAAATCGCATGGATCATTCTAAATTTGAATATTTATTCAAAGGATTAACAGGAAAGGTCATTGTTGAAAAGTTGACAGAAGACTTTGAAATATTGGACAGGTTTTTAATTATTAAAAAAGGATTACTAGTTGTGTCTTATGAATCTTATGTGGATTTGGAGGTGTCAATAAGAGAGATGACAGAGTACGACACTCTCAGGAAGGTGAACGAAGGTGCAAATCAGCCTTGGGAGGAACGACAAAGTTTATAAAGGATCAAGAAAAGGATTTCTGCAGGCAAACATAAATTTTTGTGAGTGAAGAAGGTTGTACATTTTCCTTGGTGATTGCAGTTTAAATTATTTCAATATTTCAAAAGAAATCTTGGCTTTGAAAAGACATACATGAGGTAATTATGATATTGAAGTTTTACGAAGTTTGGAAGATCCATAAAAAATATTTAGAAAAAGAGACAAAGAAAAAATAGATATTTATCTGTTTGGTGCATCGTCTTCTCAAGATTTTCATAGCACTCTTGATCAAGAAAGGGAAATCAATGATGAAAAGGGTTTGTTGAAATTTAAATCTGAATCTGATCTTAAAAATATTGAATTCAACCATCGTATATTAGAATCATATTTACTTGATTCTCTTTGGAGATATCTTCAATAGTCTATGAAGGTTGAAGAAAGGCCTATTGTTCAAATTACTCAAATTTCCTCAATTCATCCAAATCCACCTAGACCAATGGCAGCCAGATTTGCTCCTTTACGTTTTCCTGTTGTATTGCATGAGCTTCCCCAAAACTATTCCCTGAGAATTTCTTTATTTGATGGAGAGGGAGGTATAACAACAAAACAACATGTGGCAAAATTTGAAGATTTTATTGACTTGGAGGAAGTTGATTATGTAGATGTTAAAATGAGGTTATTTGCTCAAATCTTATTAGGGGAAGCAAAGAAATGGTTTAAATATTTTCCAGCTACATCGATTCTGACATTTCAAGATTTCCAAAATGCATTTTTAGAAAGATGAGATGATAAACAAAGCCCTTTAGAGCTTCTTTCCCAATACAATAATCTTAAGAAAGGAGGTTTTGAATCTGTTGATGAATTTTCAAGTAGGTTTATGAGAGTTTATAATTCCATCCCAGATGATATAAATCCTTCTGCAACTGTTGCTAAACTTCATTATGTTGACACCTTTGAAAATGAATTTGCATTTTCATTAAGGGAGAGAAAGTTAGTGAGTCTGCTGCTATGTTCACAGATGCTTTAGAAGTGGAAGAAAATATGATGGCAAGTGGAAAGATGAAACAAAAGCACATTGATAGGAGGAAAATTAGAGAAGAAAATATGCCTTCTACTTCATCTTCTACCAATGATATTAAGTTTGAAATGATGTTAAAAACAATGGAGAAGTTAATGGATAGATTGACTATGGACAATCCCATCGATCATTTAATAAAGAACAAGCTGAGCCTCAAATCAAAAATCCAAATTTTAGAAGGTCAAATCCTCTTATTCCTTCACAAAATAGGAAGACAGATATGAGAAATCGAAGGAATCAAGAAGAAAAACAGATTCGACCACCTTCCCTTGAGAATTATGTTGTAGATGAAGAAGATCCCGCTGAAAATGAAATTCATCTTTTCAGAGAATTAGATTCCGAGATATACTTCATTGAAGAAGAACATCATATGTTTACATAGGAAGATGGTAATAATGATTTTGAGAAGGAATCAAAGCAGTATCAGAGGGGTTATTTGCATGCTATGGATGATGTACAAAGGAAGATTAGGTTGAAAAATAGAGATGTTATTGTAAATAAAGGGAGGCCAAATTCAAACCATCCTTCCACTAGTTCATTAAATATAGAGAAAGGAAATGAAATACAAAAAGATCACCTTCTGAATAAAGAAGTTGAGAATAAAACAAAAAAAATAAAAGAAATGAAACAAATGGCACCAGCGAATGTAGAGAAAGTTACTTCTATCTTCAATCTGCAGAATGAACTTTCAAAATTGAATATTTCTGTCCCTTTTAATGAGTTGTTGAGGAATAATGAATAGAGGGATACGATAACAAGAATCGTTAAGGGTCAGGGAGAGTTTCAATCAGACATTCTAGAATTGACAGATGATAATTCTACTATTTCATTTGGGCCAAAGGTTGAAAACATAGATGATGAATAGGTTCCTCCATTTTATTTGAGTTTGAATGTGCATGATATGGTTGTACATAATGCCATGTTTGACTCAGGTGCGTCACATAATTTAATGCCTAAAGGAGTGGTGGAACGTTTGGGGTTGGAAATTATGAGGCCATATAAAGATTTGTATTCATTTGATTCTAGGAGGGTGAAGTGTCTTGGTCTGATTAAAGATATGGTAGTATATTTAAATAAATTGGTAGCCAAAACAGTAGTGATGGATGTTGTAGTAGCACATTTTCCACCAAAATTTGGAGTATTGTTATCAAGATCTTGGACTTAAAAGTTAAAGGGAAGTTTACAAATGGACATGTCATACGCCACTATTCCTATACAAAATGGGAGTAGGAGGTTAGACAGTGAGAAGAGAACACCTTATGTAGTAAGAAGCCAAGATAGACCTGATATTCATCATATATATGCCGTTCATACTGATTTGGGCTGTTCTGTTTTATTTAATGATACTATTCCATGTGATGTAGAATCTACATTGCAAACTAAATCTGAAAAGAATGAAGAAAGACAAAAGGAGCAAGATTCTTTGGAAAAGAAACAGAAAAGAGAAGGATTGTGGACTATGTATTTTGATGGATCCGTGGCAAAGTTTGGTGCTAGTGCTAGAGTATACATAATTTATCCTATCATGGATTTTAAAGCTTTATCATATAAACTAACATTTGAATGCACAAATAATGTAGCTGAGTATGAAGCTTTATTACTTGGGCTGCATGCATTGAAATATTTGGGAGCACAAAGGATAGAAGTTCTGGGAGATTCAGAGCTTGTAATAAACTAGTTGAATGACAATTATCAAACCTGGCATCCCTAGATGAGGGCTTATAGAAATGAAGTATGGGACATGTTTGGTAACTATTTTACAGAACATACAATTAAGGTGGTTCCTGAATACGAAAACACAGTAGCTGATTCTTTGGCAGTTGCTACTGGTAAATTTAAAACTCCAAGTGTTGGTCAAAGAGAATACCAAGTGGATATTGTAAATAGACCGTCCATACCTAATAATTCTAAATATTGGCAGGTATTTGAAGATGATATGCAAATAAAAATATTTTTAGAATTATCTGGGGAATTTGTGAATACTCATATTGATGGTGAAAATGGTAATTGTGAAAATTTCCAAGATGCTGAAGAAAGTGAAGAAGAAATGATTAATACTGAAAAATTAAAGGGAACTCTAGGAGGAAAGGATATCATTCAATTAAAAATTAATTTTATCCCAAGAGGTTTGATTCCCTTAGAGAAGCTTTTTGATCAAAATGATGTTGCGAAAGATCCAAAAGTGAAACCTGCTGACAATGCTATTGAGGATAAAAAATTTGGTACCGAACAAAGTCCAAAGATTGTGAAGCTGTCTAAAAATATGCCTACCAAAGAAAAGGAAGAGTACATGAACTTGATGAAGATATATAAAGATGTATTCACCTCGAGTTATGAGGATCTCAAGGAATATGATACTTCAATAATACAACATACTGTTCCAATCAAACCTAGAGAAAAACCTTTCAAACAGAAACTCAGAAGGATAAATCCAACGTTGTTTCCAGTTATTGAGAAGGAGATAAAAAATTTGTTTGATGCCAAAATTATTGTGACTTTGATATTCTCAAGGTGGGTTGCTAATTTGGTTCCTTTCAGAAAGAAAAATGAAGAAATAAGGATTTGTATAGATTTAATAAATTTGAATAAAGTCTCAATCAAAGATAATTATCCTTTGCCAAAGATGGAACATATTTTGCAGAAAGTGGTCGGAGAAAAAAGAATTTCAACTATGGATGGTTTTTTAGGATACAATCGGATCAAAGTGTTACCTGAAGATCAAGAAAAGACTGCTTTTTCCAGACCATGGGGAACTTTTATGTATGCGAAGATGCCTTTTGGTTTGATGAATGCAGGGGCTACTTTCCAACGTGCCATGGATATTGCTTTCGTAGGAGAAATTGGTAAATTTGTGGTAATTTATATGGATGATATCACTGTATATTCAAAATATGACAAGGAGCATATTCACCATTTGGAAAAACTTTTTATAAAATGCAAAAAATTTGGTATATCATTGAATCCAAAAAATCCAATTTCCAATTAGAGGAAGGGGATTTATTGGGTCACATTATTTCAAAATATGGAATAAAGATTGATCCAGATAGATTCAGTGGAATTTTGAAGGTAGGAGAAGCAAGAAGCAAAAAAGAAATACAATCGTTCCTGAGACATGTAAATTTATTGAGAAGGTTTATTCTCAATTTTGCTGAAATATTAATGAATATCACAAATATGCTGAGAAAGGGTCATGAAATAAAGTGGACAACAGAGGCTAAGAAATCTTTTAAATAAATAAAACAAGCCATTTCAGAAGCTCCTGTGCTGGTGAGTCCAAACTTCAATAAATATTTCTTAATATTTTCATATGTTTCAGAGCATACTATTGCTGAAGTTTTGTTATAGAATAATAATGAAAATATGGAGCAACCTATAGCCTTTTTCAGTAAGATGTTGAGAGATGGGGAATTAAAATATTACATTATGGAGAAACAAGTGTATGATTTGGTTAAGGATTTAAAATATTTCAGGGTATATATTCTTCATTCACATATAATTGATCATGTTCCAACTAGTGCAGTAAAAGGAATTCTTACATAGCCTGATCAAGAAGGAAGAAGAGTGAAATGGATAGCAACATTACTGGAGTATGATATGGAAATTAGGCCTACCAAGTTGATTAAATGGCAAGGAATCACAAAGATGTTGATGGATTCAAATTATGAATATTTACAGCTTAATTTCTTATCCAATCAATTTCATTAGTTTGACACGGGGGTGGAGGCGATGATTGATTTCACTAAATCTGCATGGTATTCTGATATAGTTCATGTTCTTCAACATTTACAAGCTCCTGTAGGATTAAGTAAAACTAGAGCAAGAAATATGAAGTTGAAAGATGCTAAATTCTATATTTTAAATCAGTATCTTTACTGGAAGGATCATGCGGGTGGGTTACTTAATTTCCTTTTGGAAAATGAAGCCTAGCAAACGGTGAAGGAATTTCATAAAGAAGACTATGGGGAACATCACTCTTGGAAACTGACAGCAAACAAAATTTTGAGAGCTGCTTTTTATTGGCCATGATTGTTTTTGGATGTGTACAAAGAAACTAGTACATGTCACCAATGCCATATTTTTGATGGTAAGAGAAAGGTGATTCCACTTCCTCTTAATCCAATAACACTAGAAGCTCCTTTTCAGTAGTGGGGTTTGGATTTTATTGGAGAAGTAAACCCAAATTATTTAGGACAACATAAATGGATTTTAATAGTGACAGACTATTTCATGAAGTGGATTGAAGCAATACCTACTAGGATCACTACTAAGATAGTGATTACGGATTTTCTTGAAGAAAATATATTGGCTAGGTTTGGTTGTCCCAGAAGAATTGTGACTGACAATGCAAGAAATTTTAAGTCCAAAAAGATGATTAATTTTTGTCATAAATATCATATCAGTCTAAATCATTCAACTGCTTACTATCCACAGGGAAACGGACTGGCAGAGTCTTCTAATAAGAGTTTGGTAAGAATTATTAAGAAGTTGTTAGAAGATAACAAAAGAGCTTGGCACGCCAAGCTTAAATATGCTTTGTGGGATGATAGAATTAGCACTAAAAGGGCAATTGGAATGTCTCCTTTTCAATTGGTTTATGGAACTGAAGTCATTTTTCCAGCGTCGTTGGGTGTACCAGTTATGAAATTTTTTCAGGAACAACAGGATGAGCCGAACCATATACAGAGAAGAATAAACCAAATTATTGAAATGGAGGAGCAAAGAAATAAAGCTTATGATAAAGTGCAGATACATCAAGAAAAAAGGAAAAATATCTTTGATAGAAGGGTGAAAGAAGAACAGTTCCAAATTGATGATTTGTTATCAAAATGGGATGCTCCTAGGGAAGATAAGCATGGAAAATTTGACCACATGTGGGTAGGTCCTTATGTTATTGCAGGTCACAGAGGAGAAAATGCATTCATTCTGGAATATCAAAATGGGGTTTTACTGGATAGTGGCCCTGTTAATGGAATATTTTTAAAACACTACCTGTCCTAAGGTGGAAGGTAAAATTTGTACCATAGTTTGTAAATATTTATTTTTCTTAAAAGTAGTACAGATGGTGAACCGAATAGATTTGAAGCCCGGAGTGAAGTCCCTAAGATTTTGAAGGGTAGCCGTTTTCTTTATTTAGGAAAAATATATATTTGAAAAAATAAAACTTTGGAGGTTTGGATACAAAAGTCAGAAGCAGGCACCTAGTCTATGAGTTGTTTGATACCTCACATGGAGGATATCATCCCCAGTTGGAGCTAGTTGTTAGCACCCTTTATGTTGAACAATTGAAAAAGATATGATCAAGAAATGATAAAGGAATATATTAAAAGTTGGTAAAAGGTTAGTATTCATGAGTCTTTATCAAAATGTGCACTTTGATTAAATTACTGCACAATTTGAGGGGGTAGATTTGTGATCGTACAGATCTACGGTTGCAAATCGATCCGCTGAAAAAAGTTGCACGAGAAAGAAGTTTTGACGAAGAGCAGAAAGGGTTAATAAGATAACAAGATCGAAAACCAAGAGATAAACAAAATTAAATCTATGGTCATGAAGTAATCTATGATGTGAAGATGCAAGGTTGAATGAGAAGCAAGGCCAGTGGATTGTGTAGAGTGGATTTGATCCAGCGGTAAAATAAGGGAGGAAATATTATCAACAGTTATAGTCTAATCCAGAGATCAAACTTGTGAGATAATTAAAATGGATGAGGGGTAGCGGAATTTAAACCGCTTTCCACGTGGCGTTTTTTAGTGAGTTCCACTAAGGAAAGTTGTAAAGGAGAAACAACTTGTTGGGGTTCCCAGAATCATTATTCATTGTATAAAAGGTGAGTTGACCAAGATAAATTTATTTTGTTTGCACGTTGCTGGTGAAAAGAAGAAGGGACAGTTCGCCATCATTTTCCGAAAGTCAATTCTTATATATCTAACAATTACCAGGTAAGCCTTAAAACTCCAAGATTCTTGTTGAAGACTTATTGCCATTGTTTTATTATGGAGAAGGAGCAGAGTTCAGGGATATTGTGCAGGGTTCTGGATGAAAGAGAAGAAATGGTTATTGATAGAGAAAGGAATGTGTTTATCCTATTCTGTCAGTATGCAGTGTATCGGTCTCAAAAGAACATTTATGGAAGTATAAGTCACAAGGAAATGATATCCTAAATGTTTGCAATTCCTTCCTGTATTACTTTGCTATCGAACAAACCCTATCTTTCCCTGAATTCGTTGAGTGGTGTGCAAACAATTATTCGTCTTCTAAAAGGGTTATTATGAGTCGTACAACTTACAAATTCCTCTGTAAAATTGACATGAAATCTGTTTGTGGGATTTTAAGTCTCCCTGATAGTTTTCCTGTAAACCCTGAATCCTTCAATGAGCAAGTCCTAATTGAGTTATATAAAAATTGCAAAACTGAAGTCAGATGTCAGTTCTTGTCCAGTATTTTAAAAGTTGGTCAGTTGTTAGAGGGTTTATTTTTTCCATACAATGTCAGTATTTTCAAATATTAAGTCCAATTGGTCATGTCAGTGGTTAATCAGGTTTTGGGTCTGGACGATGATAAGCATGTCAATGAAGTCATTTTGGGTTTTTTGCTAAGTATAGGTTTGAATGACCATGAATCCAATTCAGTTCGTTGTTTCAATATTGATGAGTTTTTAGCCGATGTAATCCATACCCAATTAGTTGAATTTCCTAAAGTTAGGTTCTTCAGGTACTAGTCATATTTGTTGAACATGTTATTGTGTTCAAATGTGTCTCAGTTACAGTTCTTATCTACCATGTTTTCTCTAGACCTTCCAAAACAGATCAATATGTTCGAGTTCGTGAATATGATTATGGCTGAAATATATAAAATGCTTTTAAATGATGTATTACCTAGGGTATCAGAAGACATGAGAATCATGTTGCAATCTTCTTCATAAGACAAAACAGGAGATTGGTTTTTGCACAAAGAAGTTACTGTTGTAAGAGTGTATGGGTTCACTAGAGAACCATACAGGTTACCAGCCTTTTTAACGTCAAGAGTATTTGCATTAGATTTCATGAGACAAAGGTTGTGTGCAGAAGAGGAACACTTCAGAGTGTTAAAAAAATCTTCTGATGTAAAATTCCCTCTCAAGTTGGGTCGTTTCTTTTTTAAGAACAAAAGCGCTCTGTTAGTGATTGAGAAATTATTGGAAGTTATGGACTTTCAAAAAGAGGAAAAAATGAATTATGACCCACGCCAGATTATTTATCTGAGAAGGCAACTGAATAAAAACAAGCCATTTGATCATCAAATTGTTGAGGGATTAGATAAAATAGAAAATCTGTCTAATTTTGAAGAAAATGTAGAAGTTAGGAAAGAAGGGATGACTGAAGCTAATGAAGATAAGAGGGACAAATTGGATTTAACAGTTCAAATGTCTGTTAATCCTGGTGTTGTGAATAAAAGGACTCTTTCTGAAGCATATGACATGGATGTAGATGAAGAGATTTCTAATAAAAAAAATCAAAACGTTTCCTCAGAATGAGCTAACCATTTCAGAAGAAATATTTTCAGAAGATTTAAAGAAAATGGTTTTCTTTTAGAAAAAGTCTGTGCAAACGCAATAATATTCTTTTGGATATGAAGGTAAAACATAATCTAGTTCTCGTTACAAATCTAGGACTGAGCTGATGCCAAGTTATGCTAATAAAGAAATGCAGTCATTGGAGGAAACTAAGAATCTGCTTCCCCGAGTTAGGAAATTAATCAATAGAAAAACTTCATTGATTTCTACTCGAGATGCAGAGATAAATACCCTAAAATTTGTTGTGGTAAGTGATAAGAAGGTGTCTGAGATGGAGGTGAAGCTGGATAAAATTAGTGTTCCTGATAAAATATAGCTCCACAAAAATACCAAAGATGATACTTATTCTGATTTGTTACATGCACCTATGAAAGTTACTAGATTGCAATCTCTTGTAGATAAAATGGAAATTCAATTAAAACATGAGAAAGTTGAAAATAAAGCCAATTTGATTCTAATAAAGAAGCTACATGGAGATATTACAAGCTTAGGGACTGAACCAAATAATGTGTAAGCGATGAAGAAGCTTCTGGAAGAGAAAGATAATACCAGTCAAGTGTTGAAAAAGAAGCTAAAGGTCCCTAACATTGAACATGTTCAATCTTCAGAATTGTTTACATTACATGAAGAAAAAGAGAAATTCTACAAGGAAATGATAGATTATAAAGGAAAATTATTGAAGATGTAGGAGGAGAAAGACAAGTGGGAAACAGAAAAAGCTGAGTTGATAGCTCAAATTGCAAGGTTAAATAAAGATCAAAATGATGAAATAGAGGTTATGGAGGAATTGATGAATCAACCTTTCGTTGATATAGATGAACCCCTTGTTAATGTTGAAAAACCATTAAATGAATTTTCTGCACATTCTTTACTAGTTCCCATGTCTCAGGTAAGTTTGAAAGAAGTGTAAATTAAAGGGTTAAAGGATGAGAATGCAAAGATCAAGTCAGAATTGGGTAAAAGTATTGAAGAGAATAATAAAGTGTGGAATGAGAAGAGCCAATTACAGAAAAAATTCAATGAATCAAAAGAGAGAAATACAAGAAAATATCCTTTACAGGGAGCTAAACATTTGATCTCGGATACTTTGTATGTAGAAATCACTAAATTCAGACATTATTTAAGTTTTATCGATGATGAAAGTGCATTGGTCAATCTGGCTGCTTAGAGATTAAAATTAGCAAATGAAACCATGGAAAAGAAATCTCTGAATACTGCTCATAATGCTGTGAATTTCTTGAATTCTCTGACATATCAAAATATGAAGGATATTGGGATCAAAGACAAGGTGGCAATTGTGTTATGAGAAAATAAGTTTATCAATAAACATTAACTTATGAAAATTGTGCAGGCTAAAGCGAATCAAATGTCCTCTCAAATCAAAGATTTCAAGATGAATTTTCAAAATTTATTTGATGATGGTCTCCCTTCTTTTTCGGATGACGAAGGACGATTGTTTTCCCATGAACAATATCATAGATTATTGGTACAAAATCGCATGGATCATTCTAAATTTGAAGATTTAGTCAAAGGATTAACAGGAAAGGTCATTATTGAAAAGTTGACAGAAGACTTTGAAATATTAGACATGTTTTTAATTATTAAAAAAGGATTAGTTGTTGTGTCTTATGAATATTATGTAGATTTGGAGGTGTCAATAAGAGAGATGATAGAGTATGACACTCCAAATATAAAACAATGGAAAATTGTGGAAAATTTTGGGAAAACCAAATACATATTACATTCATAAAGACAGGTGTTGCAGTCTCAAGAAGTTGTTTGTTCGTGGTGCCTTGCAGTTATGGATTTTGCTATAATCAAGCAGTCTGTTCTTTCAAACAAAGCATGTAATTATTATTCCTAGTTATTAGGGAAATGGTTACAAGAACTTATGATTAACAGTTAGTTGGTTTTTGACCTTCTTGGAAGAAACTATTTTGTATATATTTGAATTTTATTGAAGTATAAGGGGTTGGAACCCGTAAGATTGGACTGATGTTTTGTGAGAACCTTGTTGAATAAAATTACAGAGTTGAATGCTAGTTTATCTTCAAATATTCATGTATTGTTTATGTTACATTCTGTGCTTTCTTTCCCTGTGAAATGTTTTCTAAGTGTTTACCTTCCATTATGTTTTCTTCAATATCTGAATGCAGTGTATAATAGTTTCAGAATTCATACATGCTATGCTCTAGCTATTGTTTCAGATATATACAAATCTTTCTTCTAAAGTTGATATGGAATCCATCCTGTGATGCTCTATATTAATGGACTGTTCATGTTTCTTTCCTATCGCTTCAAAATCAATGAATGACTATAGTTGAATAATTATCTTGCCTTTGTTGAGATTCGGTGTATGCAAATTTGTATTATCTTCATATGTTTTGACTCCATAGCCCAATATTTATATGTTTTGTTTCAACCATCTACATAACTTAAAGTTGTTGACTCCAACATTTGGCCTTGTTAAATCTGTATTTGAGAGATCCCTCTCTGGAAAGAAAAGCCAGTTTCTTTCTAAAAGTGGTTTTGCTATTACCTTGAGATTATCTTTCACAAACTTAGGTATATTTTGAGTGATAAAACCTTGTTCATCTATTGATTAGGTGGATAGAGACACCTTGGGAATGAAGATGGTCAGAGGTAAAGAGTTTAATTTCTGAATAAATACTTTTTTTTGTGAATGGCATTGTCATGACATGTGGGAAGCAACAAATATTTAATTTGTAGCCATTGGATACCTTCCATGCACATGAACATGAGGTGCATCCTAAACTTTTTGTGTCTGAGGAATTTAGGGATGCAGATGATGAGTTCCAAGAACATGGAAATTTCCCTAGAAAGGATGATTTTTCTCATGGAAGGAGTCACATTTTCATTGAAGAGTCAGAATAAATACGTTGTGTTCAACTATCCCATCATAGTTTTGATGCATCCACACCTTTGGTGGACACATTCTGTAGAGAGTTGTTTCACTCTAATTTATTCCACACACCTATGGCAGCCAACAGACATGAGGATGATAATTGGGTGAAATGTTTATGTCTTTTGATGCCAACTAAGGAGAAGGAGGTTCCCACTCTCATCCAGGGGGATTTGATGAGAGCATCACCCCATTATCAACAATGGAAAATGCATCTATTACGCATATTTTATTTCCTCATTCATTGTGGTGATTGTATGACTAGTGGCAGAGAGTTGATCCATTGGGACTGTGTAGATGGGACAACAATAAGATCCCCATATGGACTTGACAGTTGGAGGTTTTTTTCATCCACAGATTGTATGGGTAGATACATACATGTGGCAGATTTATCATCTTGCATTCATAGAATGGGGAATGCAACCATTCATGACATAAATAAGCTTCCACAAGAATATGTCAAAATATTGTTGAACCTAAGGCTAGAAGTTCTTAGAAGTAAGGGAAGTGATGGAATTCTAATATGGTGATGGGATCTTGGCATTCTTGGGAATGAAATATTTCCAAAGGGAGAAGGAACATTTGGATACTCACAATTGAGGAAATAACATCCATGCATATTTTTGTCTGATAAGTTGTATTGGAAGCAATTTTCACTGAAGGGATTGAAATGCAAGCAATGGGAACCCAACATTGTTTGTTTTTGGAGAAACTTTACATGCTGGCTTGATGGAGAAAGTCAACATTTTTTTCACATAGGTTCATGCTCTGGATCTCCTACACGATGGATAAATTTGCAACACTCAGGAGTGATTCTGCTTGAGGACAAGCATATTTGGGAGGGGAGGACTGTTCTGTCCCCACATTTTGACCACCAAATGTGTGGACCTTGCTAAAAACCTAAGGGCAAAAAGAGGAATTAATTAATTAGCCTAGGGAAATTTTGATAAATAATTATCATTAAGGAATGTATTTGATTTTTAATTATTTCCATTTATTAATTATTGTAAAATTAACATGTAGAATTGATATTTCCATGTTAGGCACAATTGGTAAGCCAACTTGCAAAGGGAGGAGATTAAGAAAGTGGAAACTCTATGACAAAAGAAGTTAGAGAGAAAAGGGAAAGTGACCAATTGATATGACAAAAGATGTCATAATAAAAATAGAAAACAATTGACTAAGGAGCATGTGGTTTCCATTTGGAAACTAATAAATGTTGTTATAACAAAAGAAGGAAAGTTTTGGCAAAGGAGGTCGTAGTTTCATTTTGGAGACTCGGTCTCAAAAGCAGGGAAAAGCATAAACCTGTCAGTGATAGAAGAAACAAATATTTGACTAAGGAGGGTGTAGTTTCTAAGTTAGATGGATGCATTATATACATAAACATCTCCACATGGTTCTACATTCCAATTTTCTCAAGGAGGGCACATATGTGGCTAGGGTTAGGGATTCTAGGTGGATGAATTGATCTCACAGGTCACCTATTGCCTTTACCTACTAAGAAAGTCACCCAGAGATATATTAAATAATAATTAGAGCTCATTTACTCATTTATTATTATTGATGATTAATGTGTGTTTATGTGAAGCATTTCTTCAACTGAGTGTTGTGCCTGAGTCATTGGGAGATGTGCCCCAACTCCTTCCTCCCTGCTTCTTCTTCCTCCCATTTTTTTTCTCATTGTAGGTGTGGAGTGCATGATGGTCAGCTCATAATGATCACATCAGTCACTTATTTCAGAAATCATTTTCATTAAATTTTAGCTCCAATGAATCCCAATCTTCACCTATGCTATCATCCCTTCTGTTGTCAAGTTTTGGGCCTCCTACCCACCATTTTGAGTCCTCTTATGGAGTGGTAAGTCAATATATTTATTTATGGAATGTATAAGATTATAAAAATTATTTAATATCTTTTTCATATTGTAATATTACTATCCAATCATCTCACATAATTAGTTTTCCTTGTATGAGCTTAATTTTCCATGAAAATGAGGGGTTTGATCAGTCTAGTGCTAGAATAATTGAGTAATGGCCATGAGCTTGATTCTAAGTGGTGAATATATTGAAATAAGATGTATTTGGATATTTAAATTTAATTTCTCAGGTTTAATACGCTTATATTACAAATTTCAAGCTAAATTGTACCCCCTTGCTAGATCACTAGTTAAATTTGACTAGTCTGGATGTTTCTTCAATTCAAAGAGTTATATTCAGTCAATTTAGATTCTGCAAGTTAATGTGTGTCACTGAAAGACCCATATATCAATAAGTACTCCCATATCAAAAAAATTTTGAGGTTGTATATTTTTTTGGTAGCCTTCATTGGGAAGGACTTCCCTAGGACAAAATTCCTAAAATCCCCAATTCACTCCTAAGCTCTTACAAATATTACAAAACTATTCCAAACTATACTTAACTTTATTTTATGCTACATACATTCCAAACAACGTGTTTTTTCCTTTCCCCAAGCCCCTAGTTGAAAGGAATATATATATCTTCCTAGTTTCACATGTGGGTGACCCGGAAGTGGGGGATTGAGTTTCAATATAGAGGACTTTGAAACCTAAATGGTACCCGATATAAATGTGTTATGGAATAGGAATTCAATGTTCGGAAACTTTCTCTAGTTTTTTCCCTCTGCCTTCTCCCCTGCCTCCAAATTTCTCAGCAAAATACCTTTATTTACCCAGTCTGAAATTTTACTGATTATCTGTACTTTCATATACGAAATTTTTAATTGATTTTGCAGCAATATTAGCGATATGATGTGTATATCGTACTTAGTATCATTACATCTTGTATATATGTGTAATGCATTTATTCTTGAAATGCACGAAGTCCTTGAATGTCTCCACTATTTGAGGCTTTATTCGTGGATTATTTTCCAAAATATCTCTAATTTATTCTCCATACAAAAATAAATTAATGTTTTTGTCCTTATGTATTTATGGAATTATGTAAAACAACAAGTTTGTATAGCTAGCTACTCAGAAGGGATTTCTATTCCTATCAAAGAAAAAACTCTCCTATAGTTCCTTCCAACCTACTAGAGAAATACAAATTAAGATCCAAATGAAATAAAAAGAATTAACTTTTTATTGTGTTCCCACTCAATCATCGAATAAATCATGTAGTAGAAGGTGGACCAGTTCATATGTAAACTTGCAACACACTTTTCGGCAACCACAATAACTATTGTTGATACCTGATATGGTAAAATATCCCAAAAAAATTTGCAGGATAGTAGATCTTGTAATATTGCATCATCATCTTTGATCTATGTGAATGAGAACTCTATGATTTCCCTCCTAGTTCCATATTTCTTATCCATGTTTCTTACCAAATCCTTTTCTTGAATTCTATTTGTGAGAGGGCTTATGTCTTCTCCATTAGAATGAAGTATGGTTACTAACCCTATTAACTTAGAGTAAATTTAAATTTTCCTATACATCCATATAAATCCATCATGCACTTGTGACAGCAACAACCTTGCACACACCTTTCTTTATGGGTTTTCCCCAAAGAACTAAATTTCCAACAGATTTAGTATTCCTATGATTGGCATCCCTTCTGCCTAAGCTTGAAATTCCATAACAACATGATATTTGTGGTCTTTACTAATAATTTTTTCAGATACATATCCTGAGTTAGACTAGGAAACTTTTCTTTTTCAGTTGAATTGTAGTCTACACAAGAAAATTTGTATTGTTGTCCATACAACCCTTCTTCAGCTATCACCCATTTTATACCCTTTCATGCTGGAAATTTTGTATATTAAAAGTTAGAAGATTCACATATAGTTCATTTGTATTTATGGATATAATTTAATAATGAATTCTGATAATTTGAGGAGAATGCACCAAAGGTTTGATTGGGTTCGTGCATCATGTTTTCAGATGGTTTCTTTTATTTGAACTATCTTTTGGGGGACATGGATTTAGACTTCAATATTCTCGTTACAATCTCTTAAATATAGCATGAGGGCTATCTGAATGGATACATTTACACCTTTAAAATATATCTTCTCCCTTTTGTAACATTAAAGTATTCCATGCTTTGCAGACTTACCTAGATTTGGTCCTTCTTGGAGAAAGGAAATTCATCGAGTTTCTCAAAATTTTATTGAACTAGTTCAAATCTAGTTAACCACTTTCCTTCAGTAAATGAAAATTCTTTCCAATATTAATTACCACTACCTTTTTCCGAATTGACTCTCCATGCCCTTTTCAGAGTATACTTCCACACATATTCTACTACGACTTTTTTGTATATTTGTGGATTAGTCGGGAGGTGCAGTGCAGACTAATTTGTCTTCCAAACATCACATTGTCGAGAAGAACTTAGGATTGACAATTTTTTTTCTTCAACCCATGCACTTCTCCTTATTAATTTTAGAAGGGATTATCGGACCATCCTCACCTACATTATTTCTCTAAACATTTTGTGACTTGTAGTTTCCATATTTACGGCCTACTTTGTTGAATCTATAACAAGTAAAGGTTTTATATGTTTTAACCATATGGCTAGTTATTTTTTACTTCTAGAACACAATGTATTTGCTTGGTTCCTTTCTTTCTTTGTGTCTACTGCTTTGTATCCTATACCAAACCTATTGGGATAAAAACATTGTTTTCTTAATATCTTGTTTTACACTTCTATTATTTTGGTAAACCTATCATTTGTCTTAAGATGGGTTTGCAATATTTCAATTTATTACTCTTTTTCTTTCAATTTCCTTTCATTTTCATCAAATGAAATTTTGCATTTGAGATTTATTTCTTTGAACGTGATCATCTCATGTTGTTTGGCTTGAAATTTGTTCTTATGTTCAGTGATCATTCTGTAAAGTTTAATAACTTTGTCATTGAAGTTTCTGGGTCTGATATTTTAGTTAAAAATTGATTCAGTTGGATTTGTAACATCCTTCATTTTTTATTCCTTTGTATCTTCCATTTTCTTTCTTAGAAGAGTGATTTACTTCAATAGATTCTGTTTTTCTATTGCAACTTGCTCCAATTTCCCTTCCAGTGCATCAATCTTGAGTTTTTCAGAATTACAATTTTCATCCATTACTGGCAACTGATTACTAAAGTATGTTGCTGATTTTTTTAAATCTTTTGCTTTCATCTTTAGTGTCTTCATGGAATTTATCTCAACTCTTTTTACATTTCTATAGTATTTCTTTGTGTGTGAATAATATCCCTTGTATGATTAAGGGATTCTCTTTACTGTCATTTTCTTGTATCCATGATGCTTCATCTATACCTACACCAGATCTATCTTCCAGATGCTAGTCTCTTACTGAAGACACCCACTCTAATGCCAATTTTTGTTATTAAGTTATCACTAAGAGGGGGGGTGAATCTGTAATTGCGTAGATATGTACAAATTTAAAATTTAAGTAGTTTTTCATAGATTTAAAGCATTCCAACAACCACAACAATAATTAGGACAGTGAAAAAAATACCCGAG
>LPNX010022283.1:99599-110085 GCA_001517045.1 Pseudotsuga menziesii
AACTATGAATTGTGGCTTTAAGATTTGATTTGTGGATGAACTATGATATCTAGTTGTGGAAGTTATAACTTTCAATTTTTCTCCAGCACTCACTTGAAGGAGACTACTACCCTCTAATTTTTATATGCACCCATGGAAAGGATGTTACTACACATGGATTGTATTTTCCAACACCAACTAGAAGTAAGTTACTACCTTCTTCTCCTTTCCCCATCAAGCCTCCCTGATATGAAATTGTATAGAAAACTAAGGAATATACCTTTTCTTCAAATTATGCAACTACTAGAACCTTTTTTTATCTGCATCTACATATTTTCATTAGACGCTTTCCCAACATAAGAAGTGTGGAAACAACCGTGTTAGGATTAACTAATTCTCCTTTGTCCAATATAGTCCATTTGGTCATTTTTAATAACTTACGGAGTTATTATTACTATACCAGAGTGTGGGGGACACACGTAGAGGTTATTTTCCACTTACTTCATGTGCACGCATGAGTTTATGTGCCTCTGGGATAAATCCCTACATTATAGGATCCCACTCTTAGTGCCACCACCAGCCTCTATTGGTTGGTTGTGGTAGGTAAGTAATTATGTTGAGTTAACCTCCAGTTATAATTAGTTAGATCACTTTTAGTAATCATGGAACCAATTTTGCATGCATGTAGGGAGAGTGGCACCTTTTTCCCACCTACCTCATCAGTTAACTGATTTTAGGCTGATTTAGACATCCGAAGTTAGACTAGTGATCTCCATTATTGATTTAGACACACTGAGTTAGCTAATCAGTCAGTTAGAACTGATATATTTGAATCATATCTTTAACATTCAAATTATATTTATTATATAATAATTTTATTATTTATGGATGAATGAAGATTAATGTTCAGATTATATGAGCAATTATTGTCCGATTTATCTGAAATTTGTGGCATGAATTTCATGTTCAGTGTACATTCTCTTTGATTATTCCATTACATAATTCCCTTCCTACTACTTTCATATGTTCCTGTAGATCAATGGTTCATAAATTTAACTTGGTATCGCAACCTTGTTTAGGATAGAAACAAATCTTGTTTGACCTCCATTTTGCACCAGAAGTAGCTGACTTTCGACATAATTCCTGCAATTATTTCCTTGCTAACTCTAGATTCTATCCACAGAAGTCTCTGCATGTGTAACATAATCTAAAAAAGTGCACGTGTTGAGGTGGAAAGGCTTAAACTGAAATATTATTACAAATTGGATTGTTTTGCAGTGATATTTTTCATATACACCTTCAATATGGATTCAATAGTATCCATTCCTCTTATTACTCCGTTCACAAGATATTCAGAGTGGAAATTGAAGATGATTTCATCTCTAAAGAGACAAGGTCTCTATGAGGTATCTATTGGAATTGGTAAAGAGTCTTATGAAGTTGAAAATGGCTGGCTAACTTTAGAATCTATCCATAGAAGTCTCTGCAGGTGTGACAGAATCTAAAAAAGTGCACCTGTTGAGGTGGAAAGGATTGAACTGAAATATGATTACAAATTGTTTTTTTTTGCAGTGATATTTTTCATGTACACCTTCAATATGGATTCAAGAGTATCCGCTCCTCTTATTACTCCATTCACCAGATAGAACCTTTGGCAAGCACAATGAGGATCCTTCTAATTTGGAGAGCACACCCAACACCACAAGAGTTCTTCCTTCAAAAGTATCAACCTCTATTTTCTCATATGAAGTTGTTCAATATGAAGAAGAAGCAAAATCTCCAACTCAATCAATTCGAATTGTTGAAAGTCTCCTTTTAAGTGATTCGTTCTCCTATTGCTCCAGAAGTTTATGAGATCTATGATATCTCATTTTCTCATATTACTGATCCTAATAAGTCATTCAAATATATGTTATTGAAGAAAAACTCTCATTCCATTCTACTTAAGCATTCTCTAGTGATTCTTCTATTTTAAATTATATGCAAAGTTTGTCAGTGATTGCTTTAGAAAATGAAGAGGATTTTGATTTCTCTCTCTCTAATGTTGCTGCTGGCATGCAAACAAGTAATAATTTGGATTTTTTTTAATCAATATCATATTTTAGGAGTGATCCATTCACTTTCATTGATCTATAGCTTCCAACAAAGTCCTACATGACTACTTGCACCAATATTCGGAGCTTTGTTGAAGAAGGATAAAATTGTGCATCTACCATATTAGTTGATCACTTGGAACCTCTGTTCCCCACTCTTGTATATGATATGATCTTATTTGGTTCAAATTTTAAGTTTCAAGAGCCTCCAGTCATGCTTGTAGTTGTTCTTATCAAATTTTGTGTGAAAAATCAAGTACCTCAAGTCTCTTTCAAAATTGTTGTTGGGGATTCGATGTTAGTTTTCTCTCATGAGTTTGAATATATTATATTTTGTGAATCATTGGATATTTTAGAAGATATATCATATTATGGAGCTCAAGAATTCTCTTTCCATGGTCTCGGGACTTCTCTACCTTTCTACTTAATCACATGCTCATCTCCTCACAATACTAGTAAAGACATAGACATTCTACATTCACATAGACAATTCCTCCTAACACTCAGAGCTGATATTAACTCATATGGTTCGATTTTCAAGGCTGAAAAATATAATTTGCTTGGTTTTACCTCACATGGTTCGAATTCTCAAGCACTTTTTCTCTCTCATCAATTGATCTCATTTGCTCTACATGGGTCCAATTTTCATCTTGCAATTGTCTATGTTCCTGATTCAGTTGAGCATATTCCTCTTCTTCTAAATAGTAAAATTCCTCAAGACATAATCATTTAGTATGGACAATTCCACATGCATAGTACTAGGATGCTAATGCATAGAAGAACCAAGATTCCGTGTTACTGCTCCATAGACTTGCAGATTGCAGCAAAAATTCCTAATTCCTGCTTATTTTGAGGGGGATTGTCCCATGAGGCTTTCCCCATTTTCATTTTTTATCAAGAATTATTTTATGTCATTTAGATTGTATGGGTTACTTTTTTCCTAGTTTTAAGGGCCCAAGTTGTCCAAAGTTATGATTAACGGGGGGTGTTAGGATTAACTAATCCCCCTTTGTCCAATATAGTCTATTTTGTCATTTTTCCTAACTTATGGAGTTATTATTACTGCACTAGAGTGTGTGGGACACACCTAGAGGTTATATTACACTTATTGAATGTGCATGCATGATTTTATATGCCTGTGGGAGTAATCCCTACATTATAGGAGCCCACTATGAGTGCCACCAATATCCTCCATCAGTTGGTTGTGGTAGGTAAGTAGTTATGCCGAGTCAACCTCTAGTTACAATCATTTAGATCACTTTCAGTTAGCATAGTGCCAGTTGCATGCATTCAGGGAGAGTGGCACCTTTTCCCATCCTACCTCATTAGTTAAGTGAGCGTAGACTGATCTAGACATCCATAGTTAAACTAGTGAGCTCCAAAAATGAATTATATACACTAAGATAAATAACCAGTTAGTTAGAACCGATAGATTCAAATACTATAATTAGCATTAAAATTATATCTACTTTATAATCATTGTATTATCGATTAATGAATGAAGATTAATGTTGTGATTATCTAAGCAATTCTTGTTCGATTTATCTGAAATTTGTGGCATGAATTTCTTGTTCAGTATACATTCTCTTTCATTATTCCACTACATAATTACCTTCCTACAACTTTCATATTTTCCTCTCAATCAATGGTTCACAAATTTCACAAACTATGATCTTCATCTTCTTGGTTGATCAACGTTCTACATCTGAATAGAAATTCCAATTGAGTCACACTTTCTTTTTTGCAATATGTGATTTTAGCAATAAAGAATTTCACACATCCAAACAATGTGTATGATTTCTCCCAATGCAACCTTCATAATTGTAATATGTGTGAAAATATGTTTCACAACAATATTTAGGAGCTAAGGGAATCCTCACAACTCAAGAATTTCACAAACTATGCAAAAAAAAGTGAAATGACAAAAATTAACACATAGGAATAGTGCCAATAATTGAATTTTTTACTACTGTCCAACATGTAAACATGTCTAGAACATTATTATAATACAATAAGACAAAAAATTTATCCTTTGGAGGAAAATTGGATGCATACATGTGGCAGGATAGATTGGACCTCAACCCCCCGTAAGTGGACCAATGAGCTCCCAAACCACCACAGACAATCACAAACATCCATTTAATGTGGCTAAAGCATGATAGGACATAAATTAGGGTAGGATAGGCATGTTGGAGTGCATGGGTGAGTGGGAGTGGTTCTAGGAAGCAATAAATGGTTGAAAAAATCCAAAAGCACCTATTGTAATCTCACAGATCACATAGGGTTACCAATAATACACATTAAAAGCATACATACATAACAGAGACAAGAGATAAGAACAAGTAGGTAGAATAATAGATTATATTATAGTGAAAGGGTCCATACAATACAGAGAACTAAACCAAGTTCTCATCTAGCTCAACAACCTAATATATATGAATTACAAACAGTTACAAATAACTACCTATCGATTCGGTCAACCGACACGACCTTATATGGCCGACCTAATCTCTAATTAGTCGGCTAATTTACTTAGTTGGCTATTGTTCTAGTCGGCTTACCAACTTGCTCCTCTAACGTACCCCCCACAAACAAAACGTTTCTTCATCCCGAAGAAACATGGAGGTATCAAAATTTTATTGCCTCTCCTGAGTAGTTATTTTTGTGTTCAACCTTCATGGGCTGTGAAGTTTGATGGTTGGTATTTTGTGTACATAGACTTCAACAATCGCTTCAGCTGTCACTGCCAGCTGATGTTGGAATTCCGTCCAACTTTGCAGTATTTTTTGGATGTCGATGGTTAATGTAGTAAGGCTTGAGAGTATCGACATATTGTCTTGAATGGAAAGGTCTGCTATCCTTTCCATGTCAGCACCCACAAACTGGTCCTTTTCTTCTACTGTCTCAAACAGTCTTTTCATTTGTGGGTAGATGATATCTAATTTGTATAAACTTGGGATTGCTTGCTGCACCCACTGGTGTGCTTGTCACTCGAGCTTCTGTAGCTTGGCTATTTTGAGCACTATTTGATCTTCAATTGTGCTTCTGAGTGCTTCCTCCATGTTTTTTCGCTTCTCAAGCACTTGGATTTCTTTTCGGGTCTGTTGGGTTTGCTAAGAGACTTGCCCATAATAAGTAGGCCAGTCTCGTAGTACTCCTTCTGTAATGATCGACTCCTCCATGTGATCTTGTAGTACCTTGTATGCTTCTAAAAAAGTTGTGTGTTGCTGCATCAATAGTCGAGTTGTTTCTTATTTTTTCTCCTCTCTTGTGTTCTGCATCTGTGCCTGTAGTTCCAATACCATGCTCTCAAATAGCTGATAAGCTTTTTCTAGTGGCTTGTCGGTGTCGACCTCTGTCGATCCTAGTATCATAGATTGCACAAAGTTTCTACATTTATTAAGGAACTCGACTTGTTCTTTTTCATTTTCATCGAGCTCCTTGTGTCTGTTCTGGCTCCTCGGCCTCTGGGGTACTTGGCCAGGTTGAGGAATGGATAGTATCGATCCACCAACTTCAAATAAAGGGTATTTGGTGGTGAGATTTTGTATTGAGGTGAGTAGCTCAGGACGTTTTTCAATATATGCCCAGAAGTCTCTCTCTTGATTGAACCTCTCCTTCAAGGTTTTCTGGCATAGCATTCTTGCATATGTCGATTGGGATTATGGAAGGAGGTTCTAGCAGTGCTTCTTGTATGATTTTGGTCAGAGATGAGGGTGGAGGTGTAGATACAATATCAACAACATTTTCAGCCATCGAGGTATTTGTGCTTTTCACCTTCTTCGGCCGACCTTGTTGTGCCCCTGCTTCGACAAATCTCTGGAACTGGGTTTCCATCGAAACTTTGTTTACTGCGGCATCTTCTTAATGTCGTAGCCTATAGCTACTAGTTATTCCTTGTCATTTGATGACTCTGCAATGATAACCTTCTGCTTACCCTTCCCATACTCATGTTCCTGAGTTTTTTTTCTTTTCCTTGAGGCTGTTATCTCCTTCGACAATTTGCGTATGTTTTCTTTGGTGACAGCATACTCGGGGTTTGCTTTCTATGTCGTCTCCTTTCCCTTCCTTTCCTCCCAGATATTGAGTCAAGATGATGCTTTCTTCAACCATATTGGTTACCTGCTGTTCTATTTGTGTCTCTTCCCTTTGTGTTGTTGACGGTTTGATCATAATTTGCAGTCAACCAGTGTCTTCTGCCTATGTCTCCTCCAACACAAATGTGCTGATGTATAAGATGAGCTCATAATCTTCTTCTTTTTCTTGGTCTGTCAGTGGATTTTCTATTGATAGGTCTATCTCTTTGACCCTTGCTGGTATCAACAATTTTGTACTTGACTGTCGATCTAGCTCCTGAAAAATATCTTCGACTGTCGGGTAGTAGTCAAGAGTCTTTTCCTTTTCCTTGGCACCCTGCATATACCACACCACGGTATGGTCAATTTCTAATTGGATGTGGGTAGTTTTGGGTAGACTTCGTCAGATGTTCTAGTGCACCCTCCATCTGGTCGTTTGGACTTTCAGCTTGTTGCTACCTTTCACACACTTGGGTTACGTGGCAGAAATATTCAAGCCACTCGATGTGTCCCTAGGGGCAAGTCTCGAGTCAAGACTGTCACCTTGTTCTTAACTCCTCCGTTTAGGCTCAAATCCTAACGAATTCAAGGGGGGTAGACCCTATTAAGTTGCTAAGACTAATTACTTAGTGTGATGGTGTTATATTGATTAAGTTGTTTAGGAGCTTTGAAATTAACTAGTGGAAACAAAAGATAACAAGATGCAATATTTAAAGCATATAAGCACAATAATGACACTCAATATATATATAATCAAAATAAATAAATCACCAGTGCCTTAAATGGAGTCAACAAAGAAAATAATGTGCTTGCATTCGCTTGAAATAATGTTTTGCAAATGTCTCTTGGTAGATTTTAAATTAATGTGGAATGTGAATGAATTAAATTAGGTGAAAAAGGGACTCCAGATATACCCGAGGGGTACTTGGAGTATGTCCAAAAATGAGCTTTCACGACTACCCGCAAGGTGTTTGTGGGCTGGAATGGAGTCGCAGAGACTATTTTTCTTAATGCAGCCATCAAGGTGTGACAGAGATCAGCGCCTCGAGGTCACTTTCGAGTTGTTCCCACTCATTTGGGTATTTTGCCACCACTTACAGTTTGATCGAGGTGTTGGATTTTTGCCTAATGGTTTTTCAATTTGGGAGATGAAGACTAATTAATATATTCACTCAAGTGATTTTGATGTAGCTTAACCAATCAGATGAACCGCATCCAAGTACAGAGCATACACACTAGAGCCTTCATTATTTTTAGTAGATTTTAAGATAGGTGTTCTTGTTAAAAAGAAAACCCTCCAGGAACTTCTTTCGATCCAAGTGGATATCAATTGGGGAATCAAGGAGTGGTTAATTTTATTATGGCTAACAGAACAAATGATGAAAAAGGAATCAAATATAAACAATGTCGGTTTTCTAATTAGTCCTACCACGCATCTCTTTCCCCTTGCGGGTCAATCGGGAAGTCGTGGGGTAAGTAGTATGATTAATTTTGAAATTAAAGTTAGGAATAATGAAAAATTATAGCAAAGTATACAATCCTACATGTCAGTACTAAAATAGAGCAGAAAAAGGGAAAAAAGCAAAAAAGTGAAACAAACACAGATCCCCCCAGGGGGGATGGGGAGCAAGCTCGAAAGACCCTACGTAGAAAATATTTTCATTTATTAATATTGGTTAAAATATCAGAAAAATTAAATATCAGAAACCTCTTGGTCCTTATACAAGATGAAACCAAGATCTTACAACTCTCCAAATTTTTTAAATTTTAGTGAAAGGGGAGACCCCTGGGGAGATTTGAATGCTCCTGAGGCTACTTTCAAACAGAAGATTATTTTATCTTCTGTTACACCTGCTAAAAACCAGAAAGCATGTTATAATAAAATATGACCAAAATCACTTTAAGAGTACCTTTGGATCATCCTACCTTAACTCAAAAAAGATTAAGTTAAAACTAGCTAAACAAGTGAAAAAGGGACCAAGGAAAGCAAGCTTTCCTTGGGATCTTGGCTTGCTGTTTGTGAAGCCAATGAAATATGCACTTATTTATGGATTTAATCTTTTTTAAAACATAAAAGGAAATCTAGAGCATGCAACCTACTGATTTTCTTTAACTTGCCATGCAAAACGGACTATTTCCTTATGCTAGATCTAGAATGCTTAATGATACTTTTCAGAATTGAGATCTAGACTATGAGGTTTGAAATAGAAGATCTATCTAGATTTTACTTTGATATAACATATCCAAATGATAACAAATCTTTAGAACATAATAACTAGGTAAGAAAATTGATGTTTTTGAAGGAGAAAGAGAGAGAAAGAGTGTTGGAATCCTAGGAATGTTGGGATTTGGAATCTTCTTTGGTGGAACAACAAGGGACTATGTCATTCAAAATATATTGAAGATGAGGAAGATGCAAACCAGCTCAACCTCTTCTACAAGCGAGATCACCTGCAACTTAGAAATCCTTGCACAAACAGATGGTTAAAACATAGGTGCTGTTGGAAGAGATAATTGGAAAGAATGAAATTAAACTTAAAACACATACGACTCCAATAGATCTAAAAAAAGCAAAAGTAAGAGAAGAAACCAAACTAGAATAAACTCGTACCCTAACAGGAGGGATCTCTCTCCTTTAAGGCCAACAATTAAGCAACAAAAGCAATGATAAATAACACAGATTGTACCTCATAAGCATTTGACAATCACCATCCACACATGAAGAGAATTACACCTTAGATATTGCCTCCAAAGCTTCCTTATTTGAGAATAATAAACAATAAAATAGTACAAGAGAAATAGCACCTCAATCCCCATTGTAACTAGCTTGGAAGAGGCACCCTGAGCTTTATTTATACAAAAAATAGGAGATCTAGCCCAGGGGGGTGCAAATCCCAAGGAGATATACCACTGCAGCTGAGGGAGAGTCAATCAATGCTGATTCGAAGCCAAAATGAGCCTACTTGTCAATTAGGGGGCTGATTGAGCGGACACGTCAACCCACAAACTAACACATCAATCCACAGAGATTTCAGGAGAGCCCACACCTATGGAAAAGAGAGAGGGTGAAATTCCCCATAAAGGATGCTGAAGGTCAACTCTGGATCTATCCAGATCACCTCCTTCAGTCAAGGATTTATCAGATCCAGTCAATTTGGTCCAGATTTGACTGATTTAAATCAAATCGGCTGAGAATCCACTGATCTAGGATTTTGGATTTGCTCCATTATTCATCAATTTATTAATTAAAATAATGAATAATTGATTTTTTGGGGTTTTCTGACCCGAGTGATGAAAAATTACTCAAAACCTGAAAGAAGTGGGTCCATGGGTTTACATGGTACTCTTAGCTTGAAAATGAGCACCTACATGACTGAAATTGATTATTTGATCAACTTTTATTAAAAAACCAATTTTTCCAATTAAACTATTAAAAAAATAGCCTAAGTTTTGGAAAAATTAAATTTTAATCAAAAACATTGAAAAAATTAAAATTCAAAAAATTCAAAAAACCTAGGGGACCTTTGACATGTTCATATGACTCGACCATGATGCCTAGCATGTTTATACATTGACACATAGACTCTAATAACCTTAAAAGGCCTAAATGCCAAGCTGACCACCCCAACTTTGGAGGCCCATGGAGTGAAAAAATCAGAAATTATTAGTCGTTTATTTAACAACCAATAATAACCAAAGGAAAAAACACCCTAGGCTGATTGGATTGACAAATAAAGTCTAAGAGACCGAGTCTTTTACAGACACTATCATGTTAGAACATTTATTACAATTCCTCCATGGGGGTATGAACATGTGATATAATACAACAAGCACTTCCCAGAAGTAAGACTGAAGGTCTTCTGAAGTCCGAACAAGTTATCTTTGTTCGGTTCACCAAGATCACTTGATAAAAAACCACTAAGTACAACTTAGGTGGTAACATTTTGGCTCCAACTGTGGGACGTGTGCTCGATCTGGTCTTCTGAGGCAAGGAGAGGATACGAGAACACCAGAATCTCTAGTTTATATACCCTGTAAAAACATATCAACTTGACAAGAAAACCTTAGTAGCACAAGCTTTATATAAAAGCCAAACGAACCATTAAGTTGATTCATTTAAACAAAATAAATGTAATTAACTAATGAAAAAAAAATGTTTTATTATAGCTACGTACAAAACATAAATGCAGAAAGTAAATGCTCTCTTTTAGGAGCTTATTTTCCTACTCTAAGCATGAGATAAAAAGGTTAGGTGTAATAAAAAATCCAATGTAACCACCTAAGCATTTTATTAACATAAAAAAAAAATTCCTTGTCTTTGGTTACCAGCCAAAGTAA
>LPNX010022283.1:110780-231141 GCA_001517045.1 Pseudotsuga menziesii
CAATATCAAGTTCTCTTTGTCCTCATTACTAATACTGATATATGGATCAGACTGATCATATGGATAAACTGCATGCTCCTTTTCCATATCAAAGTTTCCCAAGGCCACAAGGTCCATGCTCTCTCCTTTAGATATGCCATAGATAGGAGAATCGACAAAACCATCAAAAGTTTCTAGTTCATTATTTTCCTCTTTATTCATGTCATAGACTGGATTTTCCATGAATGTCGAGGACTCCTCATCCATATATTTGTCAGAGATAAGGGAGTCTTCGTCACTTGTGTCATGCTCCAAGTTATACTTATCCTCATTTTCATACTCATCTTCTTCAGAAAAAGGGTCACAAGGCAGTAAACCTTCCAGACTATCATCATTATATGGAAAACAAGGTCTAGTGTCATCACACATGATACTGATCTTATCATAAGTTTTTTTATAGGCTTTTGTCATGATATCATGAAAAGGATCTTAAATACTATCTTCAATCAAGGAAATTTTTTGAACATACTCAATGGGATCACTTAGGATGTGTTGCTCAGTGGGTTCCTCTAAAGGGTTTTCTAGAAAAATATCAGCATTGCAACACACTTGAGAATACCTCAAATATTCAATGTTTTCAGCTATGGTGACATGAGGAGAGTCTTCGACAATGTTTTCAATCATGGGATCCTCCTGAAGCTCTTCAATAGGATCATCCTGAGTGTCCTAATCTACAATGGAATTCATGGGCTCCTTTATCTGATTTAGGTAGGTGAAGGTCCTTTCTACAACCGTCATCATCTCTCCCTCACCATCATGCCACCTCTCAAAAAACATAGAACACAAATCTCCATGGGAGGTAATGCATTTATCAGGAAGACCACAAAGCCATGTCCAAGCCTTATTTTTCAAAGAACGAGCAAATATTCACATCACATTATCCCCATTAAGTATGTTGAGTTTTGTCACAAATGTAAAAACAAATATGATGTGAGAAACAGCTGAATCACCATTTCCATAAAAGGTCAGAGCCTGGAAATACCTTCATCCTGGAGATATGGTTCATAGTTAGGAAAACCCTGGATGCCCGAGAAATCGATGGAAGGATATGCATTAGAAATTAGAGAACCATAATATTCATCATCCATAATGGCCTATCAGTAGCATATATCAACCATGTATTTTGTACTGAAGCGGAGCTATCAAATAATGAGCATTTTAAGGTTTTACTATGTTGTATGAGCTCATCTACACACAACAAGTCTCAACAAATTTATGAGAAAGCAGGCTTTTATCCCTTCAATGGAGTCGCCATGTGAAAAAGAAAAATAAACATTTATAAATATTTTAACAAAAAATATTTTTTGCTTTTCTTTGAAAAAATAAAAACTAAACAAAAGGTTAGTGGAGTCGCTAGATGAAAATTAAAGATCTACTCTAAGCATTCATCAAGCAAAGAAAAAACAAAAAGGAAGAAAATAAAAGTCATACTTGGGAATAAAAAGATTTATCCCTGGCAATGATGCCAAAAAGTGTTGCCACCTTTCACACACCTGGGTTACGTGGCAGAAATATTCAAGCCACTTGGTGTGTCCCTGGGGGCAAGTCTCGATTGAAGGCTGACACCTTGTTCTTGACTCCTTTGTTTAGGCTCAAATCCTAATGAAGCCAAGGGGGGTAGACCCTATTAAGTTGCTAAGCCTAATTACTTAGAGTGATGGTGTTATACTGATTAAGTTGTTTAGGAGATTTGAAATTAACCAATGCAAACAAAATATAACAAGATGCAAGATTTAAAGCATTTAAGCACAATAATGACACTCAATATATATATAATCGAAAGAAATAAATCACGAGTTCCTTAAATGGAGTCAATAGATAAAATAATGTTCTTTCATGCACTTGAAATAATGTTTTGCAAATGTCTCTTGGTAGATTTTAAATTAATGTGGAATGTGAATGAATTAAATTAGGTGAAAAGGGGACTCCAGATATACCCAAGGGGTACTTGGAGTATGTCCAAAAGTGAATTTTCATGGCTACCTAGAAGGTGTTTGTGGGATGGAATGGAGTCTTGGAGACTATTGTTCATAACACACCCATGAGGGTGTGATAGAGATCAGTGCCTCTAGGTCATTTTCTAGTTGTTCCCACTCCTTTGGGTATTTTGCCACCGCTTACAGTTTGTTCGAGGCGTTGGATTTTTTCCTAATGGTTTGTCAATTTGGGAGATGAATACTAATTAATATAGTCACTCAAGTGATTTTGATGCAGCTTGACTGATTGGATGAACTGCATCCAAGTACAGAGCATACACACTGGAGTCTTCGTTATTTTTAGTAGATTTTAAGATAGGCAATCTTGTTAAAAAGAAAACCCTCCAGGAACCTCTCTCGATCCAAGTGGATATCAATAGGGGAATCAAGGAGGGGTTAATTTTATTATTCCTAACAAAATAACTGATGAAAAAGGAATCAAAGATACACAATGCCGGTTTTCTAATTAGTCCTACCATGCATCTCTTTCCCCTTGCAGGTCAATCGGGAAGTCGTGGGGTAACTAGTATGATTAATTTTGAAATTAAAGTATGGAATAATGAAAAATTATATCAAAGTATACAATCCTGCATGTCACTGCTAAACTAGAGCAGAAAAAGGGAAAAAAGCAAAAAAGTGGAAAGGACGCAGATCCCCCCACGGGGGATGGGGAGCAGGCTCAAAAGAGCCTACTCAAAAAAGATTTTATTGTATTATTATTGGTTACAATATCAGAAAAATGAAATATCAAAAACCTCTTGGTCCTTATATGGGATGAAACCAAGATCTTACAACTCTCCAAAATTTTTAAATTTTAGTGAAAGGGGAGACCCCTGGGGGGATTTGAACGCTCCTGAGGCCAGTTTTGAACAATAGATTTTTTATTTTATGTTACACCTGATAAAAAACAGAAATCATGTTAGAATAAAATATTCCCAAAATCACTTTAAGAGTACCTTTGGATCATCCTATTTTAACTCAAAAAAGATTAAGTTAAAACTAGCTAAACAGGTGAAAAAGGGACCAAGGAAAGCAAGCTTTCCTTGGGATCTTGGCTTGCTGTTTGTGCAGAAAATAAAATATGCACTGATTTCTGGATTTAATTTTTTTTTAAACATAAAATGAAATCTAGAGCATGCAACCTACTGATTTTCTTTAACTTGCCATGCAAAACGAACAATTTCCTTATGCTAGATCTAGAATGCTTAATGATACTTTTCAGAATTGAGATCTAGACTATGAGCTTTGAAATAGAAGATATATGTAGATTTTAATTTGATATAATAAATCCAAATGATAAGAAAACTTTAGAACATAGTAACGAGGTAAGAAAATTGATTTTTTTGAAGGAGAAAGAGAGAGAAAGAGTGTAGGAAGCCTGGGAATGTTGGGCTTTGGAGTCTTCTTTGCTGGAACACTAAGGGACTATGTCACTTAGAATATATTTAAGATGAGGAATATGCAAACTAGATCAACCTATTATACAAGAGAGATCACCTGCAACTTAGAAATCCTTGCACAAACAGATGGTTAAAACATAGGTGTTGCTGGAAGAGATAATTGGAAAGCATGCAATTAAACTTAAAATACATATGAATCCAATAGATCTAAAACAACCAGCAGTAAGAGCATAAATCAAACTAGAATAAACTCTTACCCTAATAGGAGGGATCTCTCTCCTTGAAGGCCAACAATTAACCAGCAAAAGCAATGATAAATAACACAAATTGTACCTCATAAGCATTTCACAATCACCATCCACACATGAAGAGAATTACACCATATATCTTGCCTCCAAAGCTTCTTTATTCTAGAATAATAAACAATAACCTAGTACAAGAGAAACAACACCTCAATCCCCATTCTAACTAGCTTGGAAGAGGCATCCTAAGCTTTATTTATACAAAAAATAGGAGATCCAGCCCAGGGGGGTGCAAATCCCAAGGAGACAGACCACTGCAACTGAGGGAGAATCAATCAATGCTGATATTAAGCTGATTGAGCTGACACATCATCCCACAGACTGACAAATCAATCCATAGAGATTCTAGGAGAGCCCACACATGTGGAGGAGAGAGAAAGGGCACAATTCCCCATAAAGGATGCTAAAGATCAACTCTAGATCTGTCCAGATCACCTCCTTTAGTCAAGGATTTGTCAGATCCTGTCAATATGGCCTAGATCTGACTGATTTCAATCAAATCGGCTAAGAATCCACTGATCTAGGATTTTGTATTTGCTCCATTATTCACCAATTTATTAATTAAAATAATCAATAATTGATTTTTTGGGGTTTTTTTCACCTGACTGATGAAAAATCACTCAAAACCTGAAAAACATGGGTCCATAGGTTTACATGGTGCTCTTAGCTTGAAAATGAGCACCTACATGAATGAAAGTGATTATTTGGACCACTTTTATTACAAAACCAATTTTTCCAATTAAACTATTAAAAAAAATAGCCTAAGTTTTGGAAAAATTAAATTTTAATAAAAAACAATGAAAAAATTAAAAATTGAAAAAATTGAAAAAAGCTACGGGGACTTAGACATGTTCATATGACTTGAACATGATTCCTAGCATGTTTATACATTGACACATAGACTCTAATAACCTCAAAAGGCCTAAATGCCAAGTCGAACACCCCAACTTTGGAGGTATGGAGTGAAAAAAATAGAAATTATTAGTCGTTTATTCAACAACCAATAATAACCAAGGGAAAAAACACCCTGGGCTGATCGGATTGACAAATAAAGTCTAAGAGATCGAGTCTTTTACAGACACTATCATGCTAGAACATTTATTACAATTCCCCCATGGGGGTATGAACATTTGATATAATACAACAAGCACTTCCCAGAAGTAAGAATGAAGGTCTTCTAAAGTCCAAAAAAGTTATGTTTGTTCGGTTCACTAGGCTCACTTGATAAAAAACCACTAAGTACAACTTAGGTGGTAACAGAACTGTTGGAACCAGTGTTCTTACAACACTTTGCCTTTTCCTAGTTCCTTCATTGTTCCATTCTGGGCAAAGGGTTTGAATCTCCACATATGGAATTTCGTGGGTTCTTGAAATGGCTTGTCCCCAGCAGGGCACAAGTAGTACATGACTATCCATGTCATAAGGGATGGGAACCTTATAATCCCTCCTGACTCCTAGAGTTTTTCGCAGATGCCTTTGAGCATGTCGGCGACATACTCAACCCATCTGTATATTTTTCTTATGTCGGCAATGGTATCCACTACCTCCAACATATCTAGTTTGAGGTTGCTTCCTCGACCTGTTGGTGTAAGCCTAGTGGCTATGATTTTAGCCATAATTTCTGGCGTTCAGGATTGTATTTGGCTAGTCATTAGCCCTTTGGAGTTCTTTCCTGATGCTGATCGAGTTAGTTCCTCTAATAGTCCTTCTTTTTTTCCGACTGGTACTGGGTCACCTTGGTTTGATAAACTAGTCAATTTGTAGATTACTTCACCAGGGATCTTGACTGGTCTATTGAATTAAAATATGCCATTGTGGTATCAGCTTATGATGAATTTCACCAATGTTTCCTTTGTGCCTCCAAAATTGACCATGAGTTGTGCATTTATGAAATTCACAATAGTACTCTGATTTATTTTCTTTGCAGCTTGTGTAGGCTTTTTGTCGACATAGGCCCATTATTTTATCTTATCCCATAGTTTCACCCATGAGATCTTCTAAACCTTAGCGTTCTTGATGTTTTTTAGTCTCCTTATTAATGGTGTCTCCGTAGTTTGTAGTTCTTTATCCTTGGCTGTATCTTTGGTTTGTTTTGGTGCCATCTTGTCAGTTTGTTGGTTGACTTTACTTCGGTATTATTGGCTTTCAGTCTTATGGTTGCTAAGTTTCTCTCTCTGTTTGAAATGTTATAACTGATCCTTTGGTGGTTAAGTATTTATAGTTGATGCATTTGATGTTTCTATCGATGGGTGTATTAAGGGTGGACGTGATGGTCCAGCACGAGCACTTGAGTTTGCGTTAATGGTGATTTGATTTTGGTGCTAGTAGTCATGAAGGCGTGATGTGACTTTCGAGGTCATTGGTTGATGTCGATCATGTGAGCGGTCGATGGTGTTATGTCGATGGGTGTGATGTCGGTTGTCGAAGTGGTGATTCCTTGTCATACTTTTATGTATATCGGTTCTATTTTGCTTTTTGGATTTTCATATTTTTATAGCTTTTATTTAACCGTTATGGTCCTTTTTTTTGTTTTTTTGTTTTATTTTTTATTTTTATACTTGTTTAGTTTCTATCCCATTTTAGTCGGGCACCATTAACAAGTTTCCAAAATACTATGCCTTGTAACGTCCTTAGTTGGACTAATCCATTGGCATGTATCTCTTCGACAACATAGGGTCCCATCCATTCTGTATGTAGCTTTTTGGGTTTTCCTTTTACCTAACTATTGTATAGTAAGGCAAGGTCTCCTACTAACAAGTTTTTGTTTTTGATGTTACGATCATGCCATGCCTTTTGTTGTTGTTTCTAGATTTCTTGATGTTGTAACGTGATTAGTCAGTGTTCTTCAAGTTTACTTAATTGCAGTAGTCAATCCTTTCTTCCTTGTTTGACATCGACATGTAAAATCTCTACGATAATATGTGTCTATTGTCGAAAGTGTAGTGGGACTACTGCTTCTTGTCCATAAACTAGTCAAAATGGTGTTTGGTCGGTTGAACATTTGTATGTTGTTCTGTATGTCCATAGTACTGTAGGTATATTTTCATTCCAGTCGTCTTTGTCAGTGTTACATATTTTTGTTAATCCTTTTGTTAATGTTTTGTTAAATGCTTCAATTTCTCCATTAGACTGAGGGTGGTAAGTTGTACTCCGAGGATGGTCAATTTGGAATTGATCTGTTAGTGTTTTAATAGTTTTATTAATAAAGTGTGTTCCCTAGTCAATGATTAGGGTTAGTGGACATCCAAATCGGGTAATGATATTTTCATAAATAAATTTAGTGGCTATCACACTGGAACATGTGTCAACTGGTTCTGCCTCTGTCCATTTGGTTATGTAATCGACTGCAGTTATTATGTACCTTGCACCTATTCTTTTTGCTGGTATGGGAAATGTTCCTATGAAGTAGATGGCCCAAATTTCAAATGTTAAGCTTGGGTTACTGATATCAAGGGAATTTCTGTACTAGGCAGGGGTCGACCCAGTCGTTGACATTTGTCACATTGGCTTACAAAATTTTTGCAGTCTTTTTGAATTGTCAGCCACCACAACCCTGATTGTTGGATTTTCTTTGCAGTTGTGTCTTCTTGGAAATGTCCTTCCACAGGTCCATAATGTGCTTCATACATAATATTATTTCTTTTGTGTTCCAGTACACACCTTCTGAGGATGTCATCGAAGCCCATTTTATATAGGAATCCATTTATGAGGCTATATGGTGCAGCTTTCATGGCTAAAATTTGTTTCTTCTTCATACTCATACCTTCTGGTGCTTGTCCATCTTCTAAGAACAGAGATATTTCCTCCAATTCTACTGGGACTGCTTCTATTCGAAATAAATGTGCATCTGGTAAGTCTTCTTCTACTCCTGTCGGTTCCTCTCCTGTGTCTATTCGGGATAAGCGGTCGAGACCGACATTTAATTCCCTTGATCTGACAACAACTTCAAATTCAAATTCTCGGAATAGAAGTAGCCATCGATAGATTCTCCCATTGTGTAAAGGATTATTTATGATATATTTTAGTGCTTGGTGGTCGGTATAAAAGATAAAAGGGTTAGCTAGTAGGTAGTGTTGATATTTTTGTAGTGCGGAGACCATTCCTAATGCTTCTCTTTCTGTCGTTGAATAGTTTCTTTTGGCTTTGTTTAATTTTTTGCTACTGTAAACTATAGGGTAGTCCATTCCATCATCTCCTACTTGAGTTAGGATTGGTCCTATTGCTAGGCTTGATGCATCGATGTGTACATGGAATTTAATCGATCAGTTTGGAAACCTTAGGATGGGCACATCGACTAGCTTTATTTTTAGCTTTTCAAATGATATGTTGCATTCCTCTGTCTAGTCGAACTCCTTATCTTCTCTTAATAGTTCTTCCAATGGGTAGGTCATGTTTGAGTAGTATCTTACGAATTTTCTATAATATCCTGTATGACCAAGTAATACCCTAACTTGTTTTGGGTTCACTGGTGGTTTTAAGTCGAGTATAATTTTTATTTTTGCAAAGACGACGTTAATACCTTCTTTACAGACAATGTGTCCTAACAATATCCCTATAGGGGTTAGAAATATGTAGTTCTTGATGTTCAAAGATAGCTATATTTCTCGACATCGTTCCAACATAAGCCTTAGCCATTTGCAGTGATCTTTTAAAATCGATTATATTGTCCAATCATCAAAGTATACTGCCATTGTTTTGTAAATATATTATTGAAATGTTTTGACCACAATTCTGGAGAATACTGTAGGTGCATGTTTTAGTCCAAAAGGCATAACCCTGTAAGTAAATGAGCCAAATTCACATATGAGTGTTGTATTTTTCTAATCTTCTTTGACTATTGGTACTTGGTTATAACCTGAGAATCTATCTGTAAACAAGTAGCATTCATGTCCTGCGACCTCATTAAAGATTTCATCTCCGTAGGGAGTTGGAAATGGGTCTGTTAATGTAACTTTATTTAGTTCTCTGAAGTCGACACAAATTCTTAGCTTGGTTGTATCATGTTTCTTTGGTTGAACAACCATTGGACTTGCCCATTTTGATTGGTCAATAGGGTATATAATACCTGCTGCAAGAATGTTATCAATCTCCTTCTTGACTATCTCTTTGTATTTATGAGCTAACTTATATGGTCTTTTCTTCATTGGCCTAACATCATGTTTAATGTCTATTTTAATTTCACCCATTTCATGGACTAAACCTTTGAGATATTTATAATATCTGGAAAATACATCCTAAAACTCTTTTATTAAGTTCACTATTTATGTTGTTTTCTCTTCACTCTAGTAGTCTCCAATTTTTTCCATTTTTGGTCGGTCATCACTTGAGATGTCAAATTCTCTAGTTTTGAATTTAGCATCTAGCCATTCCAGTTCTTTGGATTCATTGATTGGTCGGCTCCCTTCCTTAAGCTATGAGAATGTGGCAGGGAAATCTACTACAATCATTCAGTCGGTATCCTCCTTGTCGGTTGTCTCAACTTTGAGTACTGTGCGAATTGGTTTTGTTGTTTCATCATGGTTCAATTTCCATCTAAAACTTTTCCCTTCTAGATTTTCATTTTCCATATGTAGTCTTGTTGACTGTAGCATTGTCCTAGTTTTTATATTGTTACAGTTTATTGTCGGTTGATTGTGTTTTAGGGTTTTCTTTTCTGTCGGTTGTATAAATGCTTTGATCTGTTTTGTTGTTTCGACCAAATTCTAATTTTGTGGTACAAAGTTGAAATCTTTGATAAAATTCTCTTTGAGTTCATTCCATAGGAATGTTTCACATCGAGCTTCTTCCATTTTATACCATTTGTTTGGTAAGTCGAAGAGTGTTGATGGAAATAGGTGTGGCCATGTACGTTAAGCTTTATACCCAAGTCTTTTCCATTCTTTTCCACATGTCCTTATGTGGTCTTCTGGATCCTGTCCTTGGATGAACATAGGTATTTCGGCTTGATTGGTTAAATTTTTTCTCTCCAAATATTTCTATGAAGAAAGTTGAAGCTGTTGTCCATGTCTGCAGTCTTGATTGATGGGTATCCCACCATCTAGCAGCTTGTCCTCCAAAAGTTTCCACTAAGCTTTGTAGTCGGCCATGCTCACCAATGTTTCTAGATACTTGTTCTATATGCATGACTTATGATTCTCTTTGTTTATACCTTAGTATTTATGTACTATTTATATTTACTGGTTTTAAGGTAAGATATTCCCTACTTTTTTTTCCAAATATTTTTGGTATGATGGACACCAAGAAGCACTGTCGGATTGGTTTTTTCTGCAATTTTTTTAACAGTCCAGCTACCTCTTGCTTGTGTTTCGTAATTCTTGACTTCTCAATCATATAATTCTATGTCTAAATTATATCATACTGAGTCTTGGTTGCCTAAGTGAAGTTTACCATAGACATTAGGTTCTGTGTAATCTTCATTGTTTTGTATCTGGTATAGTTGTCGGATGTCCACTTCTTAATCAATTGGTTCTATCCAAGGATCTCCTTGGGATGGATGAATGGGTACTATGAATTTTTGGCCATTTCCTTTTAGTTTTATTCTCTCCTTGTCTAAGGATATCGATGCTTTTATTTTTCTTCCCCAAGGTCGACCTACTAATGCTGGGAAGGAACTGGCTCCTTCCTTAGGGTCAAAAATTTCAAATTCGACTTTGGTCGATATTCCTTTTATTGTTGTGTTGACATTTTTCCATACTCCGATAGGTTCAATTAGGCCTTGGTCGGCTAATTTCAGGTATATTCTTGACTTGTATAGTCGAGGTCTACTCAATTGTTCCCAAGTGTCTCAAGTCATAATATTTACCTGTGACCCAAAATCGAGTACAACTTGTCAGACATGGTATCCTTCAATTTCTAGGTCGACCAGTGGGTTGGCATCACTTTTATCTTTTTTGTTTAAGCTATAGATATTCTTTGTTTGTTTTTCGATGTTATTTTTGTGTTTTATTTTATACAATAAGTCGATGAATTGAGATACTGATTTATCTTTTTGTACTAAGTGTATTAACTCTTTTACTATGTCTTGTTGATTATCATCCTCTTCTTCCTGTCGAGCAAATTCTCTAAATACATTTGTTGCATCTTTATACAGTTGTTTTTGTTTAACTGGATCAGGGTAATCATTCTTTTCTTTTATTTTTCTTATTTGTGGGTTATCATTCCCAATTTTTGTGCCTTGTCGGGTTACTATATGCAGATTCTTTGTATTGATTATATCATGTTTTTGCACACACAACAAGACATTAACATTTTTATTCTTATTTATTTTATCAAGCATAGTAGGGCAATCCTCTAATGAGTTATCCCCTACTCCACAACTAGTATAGAATTTTAAGTCAGTTATGTTCTCGTATGGACAGTCTGCATAACGGTGTCCTTCTTCGTAACATGTGAAACATTGGATGGGTTGACGTGGTCGGTTTTCGCGATTCCCAGAGAATTGACCTGTGCCTCCATATCCTCCACGTCGGTTGTCGAACCAGCGCTTGTATCCATGACCTTCGTACCTTTGATTATTCTAGTCGTTTTGTGCATTGCTTCGTTGCTCATTGTTCTGTGTGACTGCATTAGTCTGGTAGACTGCGTGATAGTTTTGTCAAATTTTTAGGTTAAGATGGAAGTCAGTTATGGCGTGATTATTCATTTCACATATAGCACACCAAGATGCCTTACTATTTTTCGTGTTAAACAAGTAATCTTTCATCGTGTGATCTCTGTGGTCTTGGAAAATGTTGCAAAAACACTTTGTTTGCACAAATCAAATGTCTAGTGGGCTGATATCCTGTCAACAGTTGTCTTTTCAATGTCCAGTCGTTGAACATTTCATGCACCAGATATCCTGACCCTTAAGGTTTAGCTCTTTTAACGATTTCTGCACGATCTCAAGTTGTTCCTTGAGTCTATGATTTGTGGGGTATGATGGAATATCTTCAGCCATATCTACTTGTAGATCTTTAGTAAGTGCATCTTCATAAGTTTTGAATGTCTCCAGAATTATGTGCCAACGAATTTTCTATGGCAGAACTGCAAGAAACCACTGGATTAATAGTTTCTCATCAATTACATAATCCAATAAGCTGAGAAGGGATTTCCAACATTTGTCGTAGTCACACACAATTTCTCCTGGCTTTTGTGATGTTGTCTTCAATTTCTTAGCTTCTAGATGTTTTGCATCTAGAGTTTTAAAGAACGACAAAAATTGTGCTTTGACTTCTTCTTTAGTTGCTTGGGGGGTTCTTTCAGAAAAGGTCATATACCATGTTAATTTTCTTTTCCTTAAGGAACCAGTGGACTGTGCCATCTGTCCATATTCATCTGTGACCTGGTTTTCCTCCCATGTCGACTCGCAGACGAAACAACGTCGTCTAGGGTCCTTGTCGCCCTCATATAGAGGGATATGTGCCGATCCATGACCCATGTAAGATTCGTTGTCATTGTCTTCTTCAGGAGGTGGCAGTGGTGGGGGTGGTGGTGGAGGTAGTGGAATATTTTGTTTATATTTTTGTGCAGAGCTATTGTCAAAACCCCAAATTTTCACAATAATTTAAAATTTTGAAAATACATAAAATGCTGAGAATGTGGTTTGCTAACAGCTAACAGTTATCTATAAAAGAATCAGTTACTAGATTAGTTAATACATAATCTTAATTAAGTAACTTAGCACTCTACTTTTTGATACAAGGTTAGGTTAACTTGTGCAATAATTCTTCTTTCAGTTTGCTGATGAGTTTTAATTTGTGACCAGTAGGTGGAACTATATTTGGATTCCGGGACTTACTTAGCATTTAAGCTAACGCAGAAAACTTCCTTGTTCTTACAGGTTTTACAGGTATGAATGATCAAGTAACGCATTTAATTCCATAAAGAATCCAACTATATTTCTATTTTAAAAAATAAATATCTTAGTAAATAAGCTGCTATATATCAAGCTACTTCTATGAGGTAAAACAAGTAGTTTTATTTCCTTCAATTATTCTTGTCAACGAACTACATGTAGAAGAGTTTCTTTCTTAAATGTAAATAGAAACAGTAATTACTTTCCCTGGTTCACAACTTGTGATCTTTGTTGTAAGTTAATTTCACTTAGAGTGCATAACCTGAAATGCTATAATGATTGTTCTAACAGTAATATACATTATCAACTTATAATAATAGTATAACCAATTGCTTTTTATTCATCTTCTGTAATGAATATTACTGCATATAAGGTTCTAAACATTACAGTAAAACATAAAGTCCTATGGACTTAAAATCTAGTGCAATTGTTCCACTTCAGTTTCCTATTTTTTTTATAATACTTCTCTTGAATTAAGCTACTAACCACAACAGTTAACTTAGGTCAAATTCTTTAAGAGATATTGATTTATTACCTCATGCAAGCACTAGATAGTTCTAAAATTATGTTGCTAATAAAAAACATCGTGAAACTAATAGTACTTGTCGTGGTTGAGTAAATAACCAAAAGCTATTACACTTCCTTGATCTGAGCTATTTAAAGGATTCATAGCCAACATCCTAGTATTTGCCACCCATTGAAACTATGTTTTTCTGTGATACTCACCAATACACACATAAACTATCTTGTTTATAATACATCCATGTTTACCAGTAATTCTAGTTATAAACAAATATGATTTATAAAGTTCATGATCCTATTTAAAACTATGTTGTATAAAATTATAAAGTCACAGCATAAAAGTTGGGGCAACAAGATTAGCTATGCAAAGTCTATTAGGAAATACTTTATTAAATATCATAGTTTGGCTAGGTGGTGAAATAGCCTTTTAATTGGTATCTCCCAAAGTATCATAAGATTTCTTCATAAACATAGTTACGATAGCACAAGGCTTATCAACATCTATAACTATAATATCAATGCTATGAATAAATGGATAAACAGTTAGTGATGAACTAAAGTTTCCATGCATAAAATACTTTGAGCAAGAATATATATTATAAGGTTCCATCGATTTCACGGTCAACGAAAAGCTTAAAATGAATAAACATATCAATTATAAAGTTCACATTATAACTTGATTTGGAAAAGAGATGAGGCATTAGACCACTCCATCGATTGGTATTGTGTAAGGTTTTGTATTTAAAAATAAAGGCTTTGAATTCACCATCATTCTGAACTATATGATAACCTTGTCAACGATCCGAGGGTTCATGGTTTATGCTCATGCAACCGTAGTTTGACATCTATGATAATGTGGAACATTTGAATGATTAAAGTATTTATATGAATGTGCATAGAATTATGTTTTAAATCATTGTAAATCATTTGCATGCAAGAACTATATAGTTGACCCACTGCATGGTTAAATATTTAGGTGACCACGTGTTTTCTTCTTGGCCAAGTGTTGGAAGTATAAGAGTCTATGTAACCCTATTCTTTGTCATTCTCCTTCGTGGATTTTGGGCCTTCGGGCTGCTCTGCAACTGCTTCCATGGCCGCCATGCTTACCCCACTGTGAATTTAACGAGCTCTGCGTCCTGGTTTACAATGTTCAATTTAATTCTTCATTCTTGAACTCTTGTTTACAATGTGAGTTTACCCTAGCAAGAGTTTGTTAAGGGCCATGACTTAAAGCTTACGGCCTGGCCTGTGAGTGCATTTTGGTTCATTCCTCCACAACCTTCCTGTAGGGATAGTTTTAAGTAGTTACTTGCTTCTGTTACAGCTTTCTCTTCATCATAGGGTTTTGAGAGTGTGGTTCTCATGCTTCACATTGTGGTGACAGTTCCAGCTTCACCATCCGCTTCTTGCTTGGCCGTTGCTCAACCTTTTTCTTGTTGCTGCTAGCAATGGTTTGGGCATGTGTTTAAGCCATATCTGTCACAGGAAAAAAAAAGGGTTGGCTCTTTGTCTCATTGGTGGCGATGATACTGTTTCTCGGTGGCTACATTACCTTCACTTGTAGGTATGAAATTATTTTAAACAGTTCTTAAAACTTACTCTTAAATCAGTTATAGTATGAAGCATATTTTAATTTCATGGGTTCTTCTCCTTGCAGGTGACGGTTCACACCTCTCTTTGCAGTTCGTACAATTGAGCAAGGTTGGCCCCCTGGTTACGGGTAAGCCCTGGTTAACCCATGGCAATCCATGCTTGTTCAATTCTTATGGAATAATTTTTCGGTTGAAAGTCATGGCCTGCAAGTGGCCCTTCATGGGTTACTATTCTTCGATTTACTTGTTTAGGTTTTGCTAAACCCTTGCTGTTAGCAGGGTTCTCTGGCTTATGCCGTGACTTGAAAATTTTGTTTTATTTGTTTTTGTGCACAGTTACGTAATAGATTTTGCAGCCTGTCAAGCCATTCTCTATTTAAAATTTAAGCATAGAGATTTAACTCTCTTGAGCTTGAACTCAGTTATTTCTATGCTCATAATGTAATTTTGTATACTAGGGTTCTTACCCTTATTTGACTGTGTAAAGAAATCTTTACTTTTAAAATTTATCTTGCATTAAAATATATTATTATAACCTATTATGTTATTTCTTTCTATTATAATAATTTGTTTATAAGCTCGGATATTTGAGCAAGGGTTAACCGTGTTAGTGACCTGTGTATAAAATAATTTCTTTAAATTATTCTGTAGGTTTTAGTTCAATAATAAATGTTAAGTTAATTGTTTGTTACAGGTATATAGTTGTTATAATTCCATTGTTATCTTTCTCCCCCCTTACATGACTAGAATAATATTTTATAGTTTTAAGGTTCAGAATACTAAATAATCCAAATCCTTGGAGTATTGCTTATCTGATTATTAATTACGATGTTATTACTATGAATTATGATGTTAATACTATGAATTACAATGTTAATACTATAAGGGTTTCGACCCTGTACTTTCTTTTATAATTAATCTTTGTTTAGTATATTTAAATGAATTAGTTTATTTATAAATAATATTTATTAAATGTTATTTACCATTGCATTCAATCTATTTTATTTAAATAAGTACATAGATAGGTTTTGTTATTGTTTCCTTGTTACAATATTATAATTGTTGTAGTTAATTTATTTAGAAAAATAACTATGCTAGTATTACCATACTTGAAATGTGAACATTTTTAGACATAGTTAAGCAGTATGAACAATAGAATAAACTATGTAAAACAACTTGGTTCTTTCTTCACAAAAATAAATGAGTGTTTTATCTAAGTTAATTCTTTTACCTATGTTATAGGTTAATAGTCTCATTTTACAAAATACAGTTTTGAAAAAAGAACAATAACCTATTTACTGTAACAACTTGTTAAAAGAAATAAACCTGATGTCTGTAAAGTATTATGAATACTTCTTTGCTAGCATTCTTATTACAATATTCTAGTTTGAATAATAAACTTAATTAGACAAATTAATATTATTTCCTAAAAACAACTATATACAGAAATAAATTATTTCATTGTTCTGAAATACAAAATAACTCTATTCAATCCATATTTCTATCATATCCTTCATCTATTTTAAAATATACTGCCTATGCTAGAGTATGGTCTGGTCCATTCCAGATGGGGAAAAACATAGGTTAAGATTATTTTCATCAATTACAGATTCAATATTCAAATAACTAAAGGGCTACAAGCTCTATTATTTCACTACAAAACATGTACTCATTCATTAATCATTCATTCTCAGATATAAACTTTTAACATAGTAAATAAAAGACGGTATAACATGTTTAAAGCTAGATGACAACAGCATTGGGAGGTCATTTCTCTCTACCAACTCCTGGAGAGTGCTCAAACAACGTCTTCTCAGGACCCCCGAGCCTGTTATTGGTCTCCTTGGCTAGGAACTGGTGGAGCAAGCAACAAAATACTAGTCCAATGACTCAGTACTAACTCTGCACTCAGTAATAAGATCCTTCAGTAGAATAGCTGCACTAGATCACTTTCTGCAGTTTACCCCTCAAACACCTTCCACAAATTCCCTTCCCCATGAAATCCTTTCAAGTACATTCACCTGGATGATTCTCTTCTTGGAATGAGCAACCTCAACTCTCTTCAATGGGCATTTTTATTAAGATTGCCCAAGTATTTTTGGGTTAGTTGTCATTAAATGAGCCACCTGCTCTGATCCCACTTTCTTGGGGGATCATGACCCCAAATGTAGGGAGGTTTCCACCTCCAACATTATAAGTGTTTGAGGATGCTTCCAATTGTATATTTTCTTTCCACCCAGTCTCCTCCACCAACTTGACCAGTAAACACTCTTTTTAACAGCTCTCCCATGCTGTTGTCTCCACTTTTATTTATTTATAATTAAAATATTCAGAATTACATTCACACCCTTCACTCTACTAAGTCATCGTTTACATCTTAGTATACAATTTAACATATTGTCTTGAAATAAAATCAAATATGATAATATTATTTTTGTAAAATTGGGGCATGTGACATACACACCCCCTTAGAATATAACATCGTCCTCGATGTTATTTATTCTTCATCCTCAGAATTCCCCTGGAACAGAATTGGATATGCATCTCGCATTTTACTTTCCAATTCCCAGGTGGCTTCCTCTGGACTAAGGTGCTTCCATTGCAACTTCACCTGTCCAATGGCGCAGTTTCGAAGTGTGATCTCCCTCTGCCGGAGGATATAGTCCGGTTCCACTAGAAAATATCCTTCTAGTTCCACATGTACATCATTCCAATTAACAACATGAGTAGCATCATCAACATATTTATTTAATACGGAAATGTGTAAAACATTATGTACTCTTAAGTTAGGTGGTAATGCTAATTGATAAGCTACTTTTCCAATCCTAGACAGAATTTCAAATGGACCACAATAACGAGGTGGCAATTTTGCACAACTCCCCAGTCTTAGAGAGCTCTTTTTGGGTCTTACCTTGATGAACACATGTTCACCTACTTGAAACTCCTTTGGAGTTATTTTTAAGTCTACTTGACTTTTCTGCCGATCTTGTGCCACTTTCATATTTCCCTATGCTTGTTTTACAATTTCTTCCATTTTTTTAATAGTTATGGACCTAATACAAATATATCCACTGGATTACATCAAGACATAGGAGTATTACATTTCCGTCCATATAAAATTTCAAAAGGACTAAATCTGGCTGATGTCTGATAATTATTATTATAAGCAAATTCTACCAGATGTAAATAATCCTCCCATTTACCTGGCTGGTCTTTCACATACATTCTTAATATATCTTCCAGTACCTGGTTTACCCTTTCAGTTTGTCCATCTGTTTGAGGATGGAAAGAAGTACTAAAATTTAATGTAGTGTTTAACCCTTTAAACAAAGACTTCTAGAAGTTTCCTGTAAACTTAGGATCTCTATATGAGATTATGACTTTTGGTACTCCATGCAATCGAAAAATATGTTTTAGAAAAATATCAGCTATGTTTCCAGCTTTATAAGTAGTTTTAACAAGTATAAAGTGAGCTGCTTTGCTTAATTTATCAACTACTACCATGATAGAATCATTCTGATTTTGATTTCTAGGTAGCCCAGTAATAAAATCTAGAATAATTATCTCCCATTTCCAGCTAGGGACGGGTAAAGGCTGAAGCAAACCAACTGGGTGTTGATGTTCAGTTTTTACCTGTTGACATTCAAAAAACCTAGCAATATATTCTGCTACTTCAGTTTTCATATTTGGCCAGAAATACTCTTTTCTTAACATGGTTATAGTCTTTTGATAACCTAGATGTTTTAAATATAGAGTTTTATGAATTTTATCCAGAATTAACAGCTTAATTTTAGGTACGTTAGGTACATACATTCTATATTTATACAATAAAAATTCCTTTTCATTTAAACTGTAACCTTTACTTAAATTTTCTGTTGGATTTTCTTTAGCTTTAGCTTGCAAACTCTGGTAAATTTCATCTTGTTCTATTCCTTCTTTAAGCTATTCATCCAAATATGAAACATAGGTGTTGATAGCTGCTGTAAAATTCAGCCTTGCATTCCTACTTAATGCAACAACAACTTTATTTTCTTTACCTTTTATATGTTGAATTTCAAAATCATATTCACTTAAGAAAGCTAACAACCTAGCTTGTCTGGCATTTAGATTAGGTTGATCTAACAAATTCTACAATCCTTTATTATCAGTCATTAAAATAAATTTTCTCCCAATTAGATGATATCGCCACATTTTTAAGCTGTGTATTACAGCTGCTAATTCCATATCATATGTTGCATAATTCTTTTTGTGAACTTTTAACTTTCTAGACTCATAGGCAATAACATGCCCTTCTTGAGTCAGAACATCGCCTAAGCCATCGTTGCAGGCGTTAGTGCACACTATAAATTCTTTATTAGGATCAACTATTCTTAAAATAGGTGCACTGGTTAATAAAGCTTTTAACTTTTTAAAGCTTTCTTCACATTTCTAATTCCAATCGAACTTCTTTCCTTTCTTCTGCAAGGAAGTTGCCGTGTTTGCTATCCTCGAAAAACCTTCAATGAACCTCCAGTAGTAACTGGTAATGCCCATGAAAGATCGAACATCCGTCACATCCTTAGGAACCGGCCAATCTTCGATTTCCCTTATCTTTTTAGGATCTACAGACATTCCTTCCTTGGTCACCACATGACCTAAATACTGAATCTTATCCTTGAATAAATCACATTTACTAAATTTTGCGAAGAGTTGATGATCTCGCAACTCTTGCAAAACAATTTTTAGATGTTCTTTATGTTCTTCTTCAGTTTTTTAATAGATTAGAATGTTGTCGATAAATATGACCATGAAGTTATCTAAATACCTTTGCATAACATTGTTCATTAAACACATGAAGATAGCTGGGGAATTGGTAATCCCGAATGGCATTATGACAAATTTTTAATGACCATATCTAGTTCCGAAAGTTGTCTTAAAGATGTCTTCATCTTTAATCCTTACTTGATGATATCCAGTTCTTAAATCTATTTTTGAAAACACCGTGGCTCCACGTAGTTGATCAAACAGATCATCTATGTAGGGCAACGAATATCTATTTTTTATGGTCATCTTGTTTAACTGACGGTAATCTATACAAAGTCTCATGGTTCCGTCCTTATTCTTAACGAAGATGACAGGTTCCCCCCAGGGAGACACACTTGGTCGAATATACTTTTTATCAATTAATTCTTTTAATTGAGATTTTAATTCATTAATTTTGAATATGTTCATTTGATAAGGGGCCTTTGAGCTAGGTACTGCACCCGGTACCAACTCAATGGTGAAATCCAATTCCCTTTTCAGAGGTAATCCCAGAATCTCTTCTGGGAATACATCAACATATTCTCTTAAGACTGGTATGTCTTCCACTTTTAACTTATCTATTTTAATTAAACTTTCCTCATCAGTTATTTTTACTACATAAGCTTTACATCCCTTTCTAACAACTTTCTTAAGCTGTAGAGAAGAAATCTGCCTTATGGTGGTTTTTCTAGAGATTCCTTTAACACTTACTGGTTTTTCATCACTGTTTAAGCATGTGAATGTTTTATCATAACAGTTTAGAATTAATCTATGTTGTTCTAACTAGTCCATACCAATCAGCAAATCATAAGAACCAAGAGGAAAAACATTAATCTTGACAACAGCTTCAAAATTATCCATAAATATTGCACATTCTTTAACAAAACAAGTTACCCTTCTTTTAGCACCAGTGGCTAACTGAACTAACCATGAATTCTCAAAATTTTCAACAGTAATTTACATTTTTATACTATTTGAGGTGCAATATAACTATGACTAGCTCTTGGATCAATCAAAGTAGTTACATGGATCTGATTTATCATACCTTCTACTTCCACCATGGAAGTCTAATATTCAGCTTGTCGATTCTCCAAAGCTGCGTTAATTCTGGGCATGGTCCTTGCTAGTTCCCCAACTGTCATCTCCTCCCGTATGGTATGTATGTTTTTACCAGTCTTCTTCCAGTTTGGATAGATTGAAGCATAGTGTAGGCCATTACACTCCCATCACTTGATAGGCTCTTTGCGCTCAAAGCTCTTGGTAAAATTTCCATGATTATTTGCAAATTCCTTACCTTTAGAATTATTCTGGTTGTTGGGTGTATTGTTCTTATTTCCTTGGAAGTTCTTGTTATTAGGATAATTTTTGGCCTTATTGTTCATAGAATTTCTATTAGGCACAAAATCCTTCTTCTTTTGTTCAAACTGATTATTATTTTTCTTAGTTTTCCAGTTGGCCAAGCTTTCTTTCTTTCGATTTTGCTCAAAACAGAAGTTAGCTTTTCTCATAGCTTCTTCCAAGGTCTTTGGGTTATCATATTCAATTCTATATTTAATGTGATAAGGTAAACAACTAAGGAATCGTTGTATTTTTGGTTTCTCATCTACAAAGTATGGTACATACCAAAATAGACTTAAGAACTTGCTGTTCAGATCCTTCATTGTCATTGATCCTAACTTCAGCTCATAAAATTCCTTTTCTCTTTCCTCATAATATTGCTCAGATAGAAATTTCTTTTTGAAATACCTCTTAAAGGTACTCCAGTTTACATTTTTCTCTTTTATGCTCTTAACTCTTTTCAAGTCCTGCCACCAAATGTCAGCCTTTCCTGAGAGGTTATAAATATCCAGTCTAGCCTTTAACTGGTTAGAATAGTTATATATTTGGAAGTACTTCTTCATCCCAGATAACTAGGATTCAACTTCCTCCCCCTTCTCAGTCTCTCCATTAGAGATTGGTGGTTTTATCTTTTTGAATTCCCCAGAAATTTCCTCATAAGGTTCATATTTCCTCTTTTTAGTGTACTAATTATCATCACTACTGTCACTAGTAGAATGGTAAGTTCATTGTTCACCAAACACTTCAGAAGATGAACTACTTTCAGTTTTAGTGTGTTTCATCTTTTTAAATTTACGTTGATGACTTGTATCTTCTGATTTTGTTCTTCTACCCCTACCCTCAGTTTCAAAATTCTCAGTTAGGATCTAATTAAGCTCTTCTTGAGCCCTCAGAATCCTTTCATTTTCTCGCTTTACAGACTCCATTTCAGTTTTTAAGTCTTTTACAGTTTCTAACAATTCTGAGGAATTGGTAGTTAAGTCCTCTAGTATAGGATCTCTTGGTAGATTTCCTATTTCAGTAATTGGAGATTCCTCCTCTGCATACTCTTCCAGCCTTTCCATACCTGTTTTTTAAACTTCAGAAAACAATTCTCTGTTGAAAAACATTTAAAAGAAAAATACGTCAGCATAATAATTCACTTTATTATTTCCTAAAATCTAGTTGGGCTTCATCAAGGCCTAGTGTTTGAACGTTGTGCTTTGATACCACATGTCAAAACCCCAAATTTTCACAAAAAATTAAAATTTTGAAAATACATAAAATGCTGAGAATGCAGTTTGCTATAAGCTAACCGTTATCTATAAAAGAATCAGTTACTAGACTAGTTAATACATAATCTTAATTAAGTAACTTAGCATTCTACTTTTTGATACAAGGTTAGGTTAACGTGTCCAATAATTCCTCTTTCAGTTTGCTGATGAGTTTTAATTTGCGATCAGTAGGTGGAACTGTCTTTGGATTCCGGGGCTTACTTAGCTTTTAAGCTAATGCAGAAAACTTACTTGTTCTTACAGGTTTTACATGTATGAATGATCGAGTAACGCCTTTAATTCCATAAAGCATCCAGCTATATTTCTATTTGCAAAAACAAATAGCTTAGTAAATAAGCTGTTATATATCAAGCTACTTCTATGAGGTAAAACAAGTAGTTTTGTTTCCTTCAATTATTCTTGTAAATGAACTACATGTAGAAGAGTTTCTTTCTTAAATGTAAATAGCAACAATAATTACTTTCCCTGGTTCACAACTTGTGATCTTTGTTGTAAGTTAATTTCACTTAGAGTGCATAACCTGAAATGCTATAATGATTGTTCTAACAGTAATATACATTATCAACTTATAATAATAGTATAACCAACTGCTTGTTATTCATCTTCTGTAATGAATATTACTGCCTATAAGGTTCTAAACATTACAGTGAAACATAAAGTCCTAAGGACTTAAAATATATTGGGATTGTTCCACTTCAATTTCCTATTTCTTTTATAATACTTCTCTTGAATTAAGCTACTAACCACAATAGTTAACTTAGGTCAAAGTCTTTAAGAGAGATTGATTTATTACCTCATGCAAGCACTAGATATTTCTAAAACTATGTTACTAATAAAAAACATGGTGAAACTAATAGTACTTTTCATGGTTGATTAAATAACCAAAAGCTATTAAACTTCGTTGATCTAAGCTATTTAAAGGATTCATAGCCAACATCCTAGTATTTGCCACCCACTGAAACTATGTTTTTCTATGATACTCACAAATACACACATAAACTATCTTGTTTATAATACATCCATGTTTACCAGTAATTCTGGTTATAAACAAATATGATTTATAAAGTTCATGATCCTATTTAAAACTATGTTGTATAAAATTAAAAAGTCACAACATAAAAGTTGGGGCAACAAGATTAGCTATGCAAAGTCTATTAGGAAATACTTTATTAAATATCATAGTTTGGCTAGGTGATGAAATAGCCTTTTAATTGGTATCTCCCAAAGTATCATAAGATTTCTTCATAAACATAGTTACGATAGCACAAGGCTTATCAACATTTATAACTATAATATCAATGCTATGAATAAATGGATAAACAGTTAGTGATGAACTAAAGTTTCCATGCATAAAATACTTTGAGCAAGAATATAGATTATAAGGTTGTATTGATTTCACGGTCAATGAAAACCTTAAAATGAATAAACATATCAATTATAAAGTTCACATTATAACTTGATATGGAAAAGAGATGAGGCATTAGACCACTCCATCGATTTGTATTGTGTAAGGTTTTGTATTTAAAAATAAAGGCTTTGAATTCGTCATCGTTCTGAACTATATGATAACCTTGTCAACGATCCGAGGGTTCATCGTTTATGCTCATGCAACTATAGGTTGACATCTATGATAACGTGCAACATTTGAATGATTAAAGTACTTCTATGGATGTGCATAGAATTATGTTTTAAATCATTGTAAAGCATTTGCATGCAAGAACTATAAAGTCGACCCATTGCATGGTTAAATATTTAGGTGACCACATGTTTTCTTATTGGCCAAGTGTTGGAAGTATAAGAGTTTATGTAACCCTATTCTTTGTCATTCTCCTCCGTGGATTTTGAGCCTCTGGGCCACTCTGCAACTGATTCCATGGCCGCCATGCTTACCCTACTGTGAATTTAATGAGCTCTGCGTACTAGTTTACAATGTTTAGTTTAATTCTTCGTTCTTGAACTCTTGTTTACACTATGAGTTTACCCTGGCAAGTGTTTGTTAAGGTCCGTGACTTAAAGCTTACAGCCTGGCCTATGAGTGGATTTTGGTTCATTCCTCCATGACCTTCCTGTAGGGATAGTTTTAAGGAGTTACTTTCTTCTATTACAACTTTGTATTCATCATAGGGTTTCGAGAGTGTGGTTCTCATGCTTCGCATTATGGTGACAGTTCCAGCTTCACCGTCCACTTCTTGCTTTGTCGTTGCTCAACCTTTTTCTTGCTGCTTCTAGCAGTGGTTTGGGCATGTGTTTAAACCATCTCTCTCATAGGAAAAATGAAGGGTTGGCTCCTTGTCTCACTGGTGGCGGTGATACTGTTTCTCGGTGGCTACATTACCTTCACTTCCAGGTATGAAATTCTTTTAAACAGTTCTAAAAACTTACAGTTAAATCAGTTATAGTAAAATCTTTACTTTTTAAATTTATCTTGCATTAAAATGCATTTTTATAACCTATTATGTTATTTCTTTCTATTATAATAATTTGTTTATAAGCTCGGATATTCGAGCAAGGGTTAACCCTATTAGTGACCTTTGTATAAAATAATTTCATTAAATTATTCTGTAGGTTTTAGTTCAATAATAAATGTTAAGTTAATTGTTTGTTATAGGTATATAGTTGTTATAATTCGATTGTTATCTTTCTCTGTCCTTACAGGACTATAATAATATTTTATAGTTTTAAGGTTCAGAATACTAAATAATCAAAATCCTTGAATTATTGCTTATCTGATTATTAATTACAATGTTATTACTATGAATTATGATGTTAATACAATGAATTACAATGTTAATACTATGAGGGTTTCGACCCTGTACTTTCTTTTATAATTAATCTTTGTTTAGTATATTTAAATGAATTAGTTCATTTATAAATAATATTTATTAAATGTTATTTACCATTGCATTCAGTCTATTTTATTTAAATAAGTACATAGATAAGTTTTGTTATTGTTTCCTTGTTACAATATTATAATTGTTGTAGTTAATTTATTTATAAAAATAACTATGCTGGTATTACCCTACTTGAAATGTGAACATTTGTAGACATAGTTAAGCAGTATGAACAATAAAATAAACTATGTAAAACAACTTGGTTCTTTCTTCACAGAAATAAATGAGTGTTTTATCTAAGTTAATTCTTTTACCTATGTTACAAGTTAATAGTCTCATTTTACAAAATACAGTTTTGAAAAAAGAACAATAACCTATTTACTGTAACAACTTCTTAAAAGAAATAAACCTGATGTCTGTAAAGTATTATGAATACTTCTTTGCTAGCATTCTTATTACAACAGTTTGGTTTGAATAATAAACTTAATTAGTCAGATTAATATTCTTTCCTAAAAACAACTATATACAGAAATAAATTATTTCATTGTTCTGAAATACAAAATAACTCTATTCAATCCAGATTTCTATCATATCCTTCATCTATTTTAAAATATACTTCCTATGCTAGAGTACGGTCTAGTCAATTCCAGACAGGGAAAAACATAGGTTACTAGGATTATTTTCATCAATTACAGATTCAATATTCAAATAACTAAAGGGCTACAAGCTCTATTATTTCACTACAAAACATGTAATCATTCATTAATCATTCATTATCAGATATAAACTTTTAGCACAGTAAATAAAGGACTGTAGAACTTGTTTAAAGCTGGATGACAACAGCGTTGGGAGGTCTTTCCTCCCTACCAACTCCTAGAGAGCGCTCAAACAATGTCTTTTTAGGACCCCCTAGCATGTTCCTGGTCTCCTTAGCTGAGAACTGGTGGATCAAGCAACAAAATACTAGTCCATTGACTCAGTACTAACTCTGCACTCAGTAGCAAGATCCTTCAGCTAAATAGCTGCACTAGATCACTTTCTGCAGTTTACCCCTTAAACACCTTCCACAAATTCCCTTCCCCATGAAATCCTTTGAAGTACATTCACCTGAATGATTCTCTTCTTGGAATGAGCAGCCTCAGCTCTCTTTAATGAGAATTTTTATTAAGATTGCCTAGGTCTTTTGGGTTAGTTGTCATTAATTGAGCCACCTACTCTGATCCCACTTTATTGGGGGATCATGACCCCAAATGTACGGAGGTGGCCATTTGCAACATTAGAAGTGTTTGAGGATGTTGCCACTTGTCTATTTGCTCTCCACCCAGTCTCCTCCACCAACTTCAACAGTAAACACTCTTTTTAACAGCTCTCCCAAGCTATTGTCTCCACTTTTATTTATTTATAATTAAAATATTTAGAATTACATTCACACCCTTGACTCTGCTGAGTCATCATTTACAACTTAGTATAAAATTTAACATATTGTCTTGAAATAAAATCAAATATGATAATATTATTTTTGCAAAATTGGGGCATGTGATAACTGTTGTCAATAGAACTCTCTCATTTCCATTGGTTGTTTTATTTGTCGTTTCTTCTCCAACAAGCAGTCGGTCGAGGTCGACTTGTCCTGTCAATGTCCAACTGCAATTGTTTGTCTGTAGGTCTGATTTTTCTGTATTATCCAAAGCTGTATTTGGCAAGGGGGGTGCTCCTTAATGTTTCGAGTAAAGTAAGTGGATACATCAGTTGGAGGGGTACGCTTGAAGTGTGACCCGATTTTCTTCTTCTGGTTGACAGATAAGTAGATGATTATCATCGTTTATCTCGTTGTCTAGTCGGCTCCATATACCGAACTCACCAGCTCTTAGTCTGGCGTCCTCTTCCACAATGGTTTGTATCCTGGTACTCGGATTCGTTGGAGATAGAGGTCTTACCTCATGGGGATCTTCTATTTGGAGAGCTTCTCGTTGCTCTATCCATAAATCTTCTTTCATAGGTGACGCTTCTTCTTCCACGCCTTCTTCTTGTCGGTCATGACCCGAATCTGGTGGATTTCTCTCTTGGTCTACCACCCTAGTATTCATTCCTCTTTGCAGTGATAAATCTCTTTCTCTTCTTTCTTCCCTTCTTTGCAGCCTCTTCTCTCTCTCTATTTTTTGTAAATCCGTCGTACCTTTGTGTGACACTGTCCATTCGATTTCCTTTTTAGGCTGACTTCTCATCGCTGGTGAATGGTATCTCTTTAGTTGACTAGAATCCTCCCCACTTTACCCGACATATGACCAGCTACCCCCCCATATCCTACCCGATGGTTTAGAAAGCCCAGATAGTTTTGTTTACTTGCTTAGGAAGTATTCCCACTCCCTTTCAGCAATGAATTTCTCCCACTTCTTCTATTTTTCTGCCCTCTTAGGGTTTGATGGCAGTCCGCATAGTGATGGACACGGTTCGACAATATGACCCACTCCTTTTTCTATCAGAAACTTGAACAACAAGGTCGATAAGGAACACAAGAATTTCTCGGTAAGGTCTGTGTAGAATTTCTTCTGAATGGTTTCCACCAAAGTTCTTTCTTCTATAGCTTGTTCCTCACAGAATTTGTTGGTGATCTTTTCAAACCACTCCAACAGGTTTTTCCTTCCCCCTTGAATCAGTTTTTCTAGCAGTTGTTGGTCTTTAATTTCTTTCGGCTTTTTCATCTAGAAGTTTCTTCAAAAGCTGGGGTACCGATTCTACAAACTTCTCATGAGTCTTGGTAAAGAACCTTTCCTTTGCTTGAGCAGTCGTTAATTTGTTTCTTCGTGCGTAATTCTGGAAGTATTTTGCTATTTTACGCTCCCACCAGTCCTTAATCTCTTGTTCTGATATCATCTACTTGTATACATCTCAGACATGTACTACCAACAATGGAACTAATGTTGTAATTTCACAGATCACATAGGGTTACCAATAATACACATTAAAAGCATACATACATAACAAAGACGAGAGACAAGAACAAGTAGGTAGAATAATAGATTATATTATAGTGAAATGGTCCATACAATACAAAGAACTGAACCAAGTTCTCATCTGGCTCAACAGCCTAATATATATGAATTACAAACAGTTACAAATAACTGCCTATTGGTTCGGTCAACTGACACAACCTTATATGGCTGAACTAATCTCTAATTAGTCGTCTAATCGACTTAGTCAGCTATTGTTCTAGTTGGCTTACTGACTTACTCCTCCAACAACACCCAAATACCATTCATGGGCACCTCTGGTCAACCAGTTTTCCTTTTTTAAGGAGTGGAAGCACACCAATGATTGAAAAATCATAAATGAGGGTGCATGTCTCTCGATGATTGTCAAATGAAGGAGATTAGGTGCATTAATGAGTCCAAAACAAACAAATACCTTGCTAGACCAACATAACCAAGGTTTGGACCATATGACATAAGTACAAAACAAATGAAAGTGTGCTCTAGATGTATGTGACCATGGTTCTAGATGGTATGATTCTATAACACCCCTCCTTAAGCCCGACTTAATGTAACCACATCAAAATTTAAGGCCTTTGCAACTAAGGCTCAAGTCACCTCTTACAAAAATGTATTTGTCCATATAACAAAGGTAAGGAGGAAAACACCATGGAAAGAAAACCTCCCCTTTAAAATAGACATGGAGAAAAATATGAAAGTGGATATCAGTCATCACCATGTTTCTCCCACTCCAAGAAGTGATCTCATATAGGTGAATGTCTTCTCTGTGAATCTCTTGGTGAAAATGTAAGCAATTTGCTTTGTAGATGGGAAATATTGCAACGATATCATGTGGTCATGCACCAAGATCCGGATGTAGTGCGTGTGTATCTGAATTTTCTTGGTCCTCTCTCTCTATACTATATTAGTGCAAATATTAATTTTAATTTTATTTTCACACCAAATGACAGTGGGTGAATCAAGTGAAAAACCAAGTTCTCCAAGAATGCCTTGCAACCACACACATTGTGTAGATATGTTCACTGCTTCTCTGTACTCATCCTCATATGATGAAAGGGATATAGTCTATTGTTTCTTAATTTACCATCATATGGTGCCATGTGCAATCATGAATACATAACCTGAAGTGGAATTTTTGTTAATAGAATCTCTAGCCCAATCAGAATCAGTAAATCCAACTTGATGTAGTGGAGAACTAGTAGCATAGTGTATCCTGAAGTGTTTGGTTCCTTGCACATAATGGAAGATCATTTTAGCAGCCTTCCAATGTATATAACTTGAAACAAGACCTACATCATAATCCAAATCAGGTCGAGAGTGTGTGAGATACACTAATATCCTAAATAGTTGCCTATACAATGAGTTGCCCACCAATGGAGATGAACAAAAATCACCTAGTTTCACTCCCGAAAAGAAGGGAAACTTGGATTCCTTACATTCATCCATTTTGAAATTAAATAAAAGGTATACATCATACTTTTATTTGATGACCTTGATATCGACATCAGATTGCTCAATCTACAAGCCAAGATATTGTTTCAACAATCTAAGATCAATCATTTAAAACTCACTATGCAATGAAGACTTAATTGAACCTATATCAATAATGCGAATTCCAGTGATCAAAATATCATCAACATACAATACTATGATTTGCAATGAATCACCTAAATTCCACAAATACACATTAGGGTCATATTTTCATCTTTCAAAGCCAAGCAATAGTAGAAAATTGTCCATCTTGGCATACGAAGACCTACGGGCTTGCTTGAGGCCATAGAGAGACTTATTTAACCTCCAAAAAAGTGAATGATCATGAATGAAAATTTTAGGATGTTGCATATAAATATATTCATGAAGGTCACCATGAATAAAATCACTATTCACATCCATGTTGTGAACCTTCCATCACTTAGATGCAACAATGACCAAAACTAGCATGATAGAGTCCATCTTTGCAAATGGAGCAAATGTATCTATATATTCCACTACTTGGAATTGAGATAATCCTTTTGAAACCAACCTGGACTTTTAATTTATATCATAACCATCAAAAATCAATTTTTTCCTATAAACCCACTTGCATTGCACTAGTTTCCTCTTGGAAGGTAGATGAACCAATTCCCAAGTCTCATTGCCTTGCAAAGACTTGAACTCTTATTGCATGGATGTTTTAAATATTGGTTCAAGTGATGTTTCCTGATATGTTTTAGGATAAAATTCATCCATCATAAATTATTTCTCTAAAATATTCAATTCAAAATTAGAGAAGGCATTGTGAAATTGAGATCTAGTCTTCCTAGAGTTTAGTGGATCTCCAGCAAGATCACCAGCTGCTTGTATGGTTTTCTCAGCCCACTTTGGCCTTATGTGTGAATCATGATTTTTATGCATGTAATAAAAATTATATTCAATATTAGAATTATAAAATTATATAAATATCATCCCTTAAATCATCATTGAGTGGAGGCTATGACTAGACCTTGTTAACTAGTTCGATCTCTTGCATGAGCTCTTCTTCGAACCGTAAAATTATTTCAATGAATGTTTTATGATATGAGGGATCAAAGAGCTTGTATCCCTTTTCATATGCAGCATATCCAACCATAATTTACTCATTCCGTTTATTTTTCAAGGCATTTCTCTTATGGGGAGGAATTCTAGCCTAAGCCTTTGAGCCCAAAACTATGAAATGAGAAACATTTGGCTTGTGAGCACTCCAAGCCTCAAATGTAGTTTTATCTTCCAATGATTTGTGTGGAAATATATTATAAACATCTGAAACACATTTTATGGCTTCATTCCATAGCTTAGTAGACAAATACTTAGCCTCCATCATGCTTGTAGCCATCTCCTTGAGATCTATGTTCTTGCGCTCTACAACACCATTTTGATGTGTTGTGTAAGGCACAGAATGTTGCATTTGGATGGCACATTCCTCACAAAGATAATACAATTTATTGTTTAAATAATACTTTCCATTTTCATTCCTAAGAACCTCGATTTTATTCCCACTCATGTTCACAATGAAATCCTTGAACACTTTGAAAGTCTCAAAAATTTCATATTTTTGCTTGAGAAAATACACCCAGCATTACCTTGAGAAATTGTTTATGAAATTCAAAACATACCTTGAATTTCAATATGAGGTTTTGGGAATAGGAACTATCATATATGAATGGATCAGATCAAGCACTTGGATTTCTCTCCTTTCCTTTCCTTTGTCAGACTTGTGCTCAACATGTTTCCCCACTATGCACCCTTTACAAGTGCCTTTGGAAAACTTGATGCTAGGAAGCCCTTTAGCCATGCTTTCCTTGCTTAGTGCTTGAAGGTTCATGCAACTGAGTTGTCCAAATATCTCATGCCATAGTTTGATGGCTTCATTGGCATGTGACAGGAGTGCATTCTCTTGGGAGTAAGGTAGGAAGTGAGATAACTTATACATTCTTGAAGTATGGTCATAAAAACCCACGGCTACAACTTGGCTTGTAGACATTTTTGAGATATCAACATAATTTTGATTAAATTTTGCTCTCTTGGTTGATCATTTGTGTGTCATTTTATATAAAGAGAGTAGGTTTACTGCAAGATCAGGCACATTCAAGACATTGTTGAAGTACCCATTGTTAGATCGATCCTTCCAATCCCTTTGGCTGGGATATTTGAGTCATCACCCATGAGGATGAATGGACCACTCTAAGGATTTAGGGTCGATAAGGAATCATGCATGGAAGATATTTGCATTGAGGCACATGAATATATGATCAAGGAATATTATCTTGAAGATACAACAACCGAATCATGACATCTTTCCTTGTTATTTGAGCTTGAACCTCCCTTTTTCTTCCTTGCACCTCCTGATAGGGGAATGTTGTTCTTATCAAGGAGTTGTGCCATCATGTAAATGGTTTTCTTCATGCATGCACTCTCTGGATGCTGAAATTTGTGAAAATAATTGCATTTTTTCTTCTCTTGATTCTTCTTCTCTTTGTCCTTGCTAGGTTTTGAACCCCCATCCAAAGACTTGAGCTTCTTTGTTTCTTCTTCTCTTGTTACTTCGAATATTTCATTTTATTCTTTCCTTTTGCTTGATTAGAACACCTACAACAAGGGATTGATCCTTGGTGGATTTGATGGTACCCATTTGCACCAATTTGTCTTGTTCCCGAGTCAGAGACTCCATGAAGTCTTCCAGTGGAAGCATTCTCCAACTTTGAACTATTAGCTTTCCTAAGTGGAATGTGGAGACAAACAATGAATACTCAAGGCCTAGATTTGAAAGAATTGACAAGATCAAATTCTCCTATTTCTTCTCAATTCCACACTATTTCAGTTGAATTAGTAAGGATTTGAACTTTGTGAAGAAATACTAGATCGTCTCAAAGTGAGTTGGGCTCAAAGAGATCAACTCATTTTCAAGTTGGTGTCCTCTCATCGCGTCAGTATTCCCAAATAGTGACTCAAGATTGAGAAAGAATTCATTAGGTGTGGTAAGAATGTATACATGAAAGAGACGGTCACTTGAAAGAATGAGACAAAGCATCCTAAATGCTTCATCCAACCTATTGAAGTGCTTATATTTTTTAACAACACAATTGGGCTCGGTCTTAGTTCCGATGGTTACTCTGTAGAGGCCTTTCGACCTCATATAGATCACCATTTTGACCTTCCATTAAAAATAATTTAAAGGGGTGATAAAAAATGACTTTGTTCCATTTATGTTCACGCAATGAGTGACAAAGACACTAGAACTAGCTGCAATGTCGAAACACTCGAATTGTTTTGGAGGAGTCCCTAGAATGCAACTCAAACTATCTGAATTCGACTTGCATATCTAAAGAGATATGATACCATGTGAAAATATGATTGAAAACAATATCTTGTAGCTAAGGGAATCCCCACAACTCAATAATTTCACAAACTATGCAGAAAAATAGTGAAAAAGAGAAAAATTAACACATAGGAATAGTGCCAATAATTGAAGTTTCTATTACTATACAACATGTAAATATGTCTAGAACATGATTATAACACAATAGGACAAAATCATTATCCTTTGGAGGAAAATTGGATGCATATATGTGGTAGTCTTAGATTGGACCTCAACCCCCCCTAGGTGGATCAATGAGCTTCCAAACAACCTCAAACGGTCACAAATGGCCATGTGAATTTCGATGATGCATGCTAGGAAATAAATGAGGGTAGGATAGGAGTGTTGGCATGTGTGAGTGAGAGTGGCTATAGGAAGCAATAATTGGTCCAAAAGAGCTAAAAACACCCAAATACCATGCATGTGCACATCTGGTCAATGTGTTTACCTGTTTTTAGGAGTGGGATGCACCAAGGATTGAAAAATCATAAACGAGGGTGCATGTGTCTCTGGAATGGTCAAATGAGGGCACTTGGGTGCATTAATGAGTCCAAAAAACACAAACACCTTGTTAGGCCAACATAACCAAGGTTTGGACCATATGACATGAGTACAAAACAAATAAAATTGTGTCCTAGGTGATGTGGCCATGGTACTAGGTGGTATTATGCTTTAAAACTATGCAATGTGTCTCTACTTCATAAAATAATATCTGTGATCAATGAGCCACTGATACCCTGAAGAATCTATGAATCTTGTCAAACAGTTACATATTCATTTATTACAATCTTACTTCACCACATCCACATCTTATTTATTTATACTCTTCTTGACTCAAGATATCTGTCCATGTGGTTAAGTCCCTTAACTTTGTATGATGTCCCACTGAATTGCATCTTTAACAAGTTAGTATTTGCATCGGCATGCCACTTATTGCAAATAAACTTTTTGTAGTTTATGGCACACATGTGCCAATGTGCATGTGGGACTTTTGCACACATTGGTTTGTTTCTTAAGTTGACTTACAAATATTTGTGCAACTTACCAACTTCTTTATGGGACTTTTACATACAATTTTATTTCTTGTTATTCATAACTCTCACAAGTAGTATTTGTGCAGTTGTGTTATTTTCAATATATGAATATGTGTGCATTTACAAACAAGGTAGAGCTTGTATACACACATGCATTTATATAGAAACATACAAGAAACATCATAGGTTTATTAATGTCACATTTATCATTACTTGGAATTCTATCATGTGCTATTACATTTACTTCATATTTGACATCAATGACAATACATCAACATCGTGATATTTAACCACATTGGTTCTTAAAAGTGTGGTTTTTTTTAAAGTAAATTTCTAGTGTGGAATGAAAAGAGATTGACCAAAGATGACAAGAATATGGTTTATTGACCAATTGTGATTTTAAACATATTCTTTATTGGGAAATTAATACAGTTTAGTATTAATATAGAATGTTTGTGTGTTCCAGGTCATAGATAAAGGTTTGAACGAGGTTTGTGTTTTCAACAATTCTTTGGCATCGTGTTCTTGTGAAATCAATTTCAAAAGAGAATTTCTGTCATATATGTCTAATTCAAGAAGAACTAATTCATCTCTAACACAGTCTATTGGAAATGTGAATGGGGATAAACATTAAGAAAAGTTAATGGAAAAAGTTGGAGAAGGTGGAACTCAAACATCGTCTAGAAGGATCCTAGAGACATTGGTTTACAACTGTGGAAATGCCTCCAATGACACCTCCCTCTTTAGATGCTTAGACTGGAAGTTGATAGGAAAATGCGATTTATTATTGTTATTAATCAATTTATGGAATCTTGCAAATATTTGGACAGGAATGGTGCTTATGTTTGTCAGATTCATAAGTTTCAAAATTTTCACAAATATAGAATGACCAAATGGTAATGAAAGTATCCATGGTATTGTGAAAAATGTTTTTCACATTAAAGAGTCATTGCAAGAATCCATTGGGAGTATGAGTGACTCAATCCACTTCTAAGTAGTAACTAATGCACCTTCTAAGCAGTAACTAATCACTAGAGAAATGCATTCAACTCTACCATGAACCCAACACTCATAAATTGCTAAATACATGGAAGAAGAATATGAGGTTGAAGTTCATGAATATGAGAAAAGGAAAATCCCACTTCCCACCCAAAAAAAAAAACCCAAACAGCATAACTAAAGAGAATATAATGCAATTCACAATGCATTTGAATTCGAATTCGAATTCACATACCTATATTGATATAATCCTGTTGAAAAATCATACATCATTAGACATGTTTCTCATGCAATAAAGATACAGTCAATTGAGACAATGGTTCCTGCTCTCAAACCTATATTCATGTACAAATATTCCTCATGGAATATGTCATTTTCTGGGTATAATGACACATATTCAGACAGCCAACACATATTTTTCAATATCATACACAGATCTATCATATTAATACGCATCATTTTCACTATCCATACATATTCTTTTATCAGTCTCTACGTAGAAAATCAATGTGAAAATGCCCTCATATAAAAACTTGAGAATGTCATGTGCTTCGTGGATGAATATAGAGTATGCCGCACCGATGTCACTCCTCTCTATGTGGATGGTTCAATGGTTATATTTATATGTACTTAGTTGGCTTACTATATTCAACGCTACGATGGATTCATGAGATATTTCAGAGATGAGTATCAAGCCCAAATTCTCAATGCACTTCACACTACTTATATACATATGCACAAACCATTTTCACACCACACAACTCATCAAAAACAATTTCACCTCAAACATATATCAATTTTTTGGTCATTCACTGGTCTCAGGTAAATCCACAACTTCCATTACTTCTTCGTTGACATTGGCATAATCTCTGCTACACAACACAATAGTAAATATATATTCAATTTCTAGTAAACCCCAGGGAAAATCAATTTCATAGTATCTCCTTTATTTTATCATGATTCTAAGTGTAAATTCCCACAGTCACATGATCACCAAATAATTCATATTCCAACGCATCATCTCCTGTGGTTTCACATGGAAATTCTTTATCCATGAGAATAATATAAATGACCTAATTGCGCCTTTCGACCCTCCAAGCACATATCTGAAATTCCAAAAGCATAACCAACCATACTTAGCACTATATGAAATCTCCAAGCTCAACAAAAAATATCCACACTTCATATGTATCTCACCAAACGATCTCGATTATATATGTGTTATGAGTCAAGATGCTTGGCCCCAAATGGTTGCTAGAGGTAGTTTTGGAATGTCGGCTCAAATTTACAATGCACTGTCACAAGATCCAAAATGATTCATAATATAGATTCCATATATTACAGAACCAATATCACTTGAGGGAGATCCAACTTTCCTTATAAATATCTCGATCAACTCAAGAGTGAGTCGATTTTCCCCAAACATTTATTTCTACAGATTGCAAGTCGTGGGAATTGAACCAGTATTTGACCCATGATCACCATTCATATCGAGGAATCTTGAGTCAATATGAAATATTTAAAACCATATAGACCCGTATGTGCTCCCAAAACCCATGAATTTTATTTCTGAATATTGGCGTGCAACTATCTTAACCTGTGATCCTCGGTGCATAAATACTAACAAAGTACTGGAACACATTTCACATTTGAAGACAAATTTTCTATAGCTTCCTTCAAACAATGCTCTTCCATTTGAGCCCTAAGATTTTAGAAATTAGTTTCTTGGCTTTTCTTGGGACCACATATCAACTAAAATATAGCTTTACTTTGTCCAATGTTTCCAACTCCATATCAACCAATATTTTAAAAGGCATCCTTTTTTATGCTTCATGGCCTTGCTAGGTTCAATATTGTGGTTTTTCTTTAAACCCAACATTGGCCTTAGCATTATTTCTTCAATACTTTCCTTCTATTATGATTATATTAACATTATACTTAGCCTTATATTATGATGATACTTCTACTTGGCTTCAATCCTTTCACCAAGATTACATGGAACTACAATTTCCATACCAATTGCCACTTAATTAACCACCACAACATCATTGCATTCAATAACCTTTTTTTTTCATGCTAACATGTCATCAAAGAAACTGTTAGCCACATAATATTTTCATAGAGTGTTGACATAAATGACACAATTTGATCAACACAGAAAACCCCACCATCTACCAAAAAAAATAAAACCAAACCATAAAACTCCAAATAATATAATGCAATTCGCAATGCATTTGAATTTGAATTCACATACCTCTATTCATAGAATATTGGCAAAGAACCCTATTCCCATTTGACCCAATCATAAAAACACTACCAAAAGGATGCTTGCTGAGAAACATAGGTATTTCTCCTCTGCTCCCATTGATAGAAAACCAACATAAAGGGTCCAAACCTATGAGAAACACATTGGACTATTGGTCACCTTAGATGGCAATCCTTTATCAAACAATTGCTGATGGGATTTGAATTATAGAGCTACTTTGTTCTTGAGGTTTAATATGCATTGTAAAGATAGGTCCTTCATTGATAATGTCTCCATTATAATCCAACATGGTTTATTAAGAGAAAGTCACCTACCCAATAATCATGACTAAAGAGTGTGTAATCAACATCATTGATGAATACCTAATCATTTTTCTAGCCACTTATTTGATCATGGACTCTTTCAGTGGTGGTTTATTGTTTCAACATTCCTACCATAGATGTAGAAATTAATTTCAATTTAAAAAGGTGGCATTCTTCCACACCTATGTAACAAAATGTATCAAATTTCACAAATCATGCCTTTGGGGTCTTCCATAACTTGTATAGAGTCCCATACAATTCTACAATTCACAATTCCTTTTGTTGATCAATACTTAAAAATTGCACCTCTCATAGTTAATCCATAGTTGCAAATTTCATTTCTTTCACACACACTCCAAAAATCGAAATTTTATGCTACTACAAAAGGAGAAGTAACTATGAGTACAAAACATGCAATCGACATTAATAATCAACAACAATTCACTTCCCTAACCACCTCTTCAACCATGGAATATTCTATTAGATGAGAGTTATATTTGGATGAAAATTTTAGTGGACCTACCTACCATATATGTAGAAGATGACATCATTGTCAAGAATTTTCTTTCTTCCATACATGCATACCAAAATGCATCGAATTTCAATTTTCACCAACTAATCCTTCAATCCTTAGGATAACCTATAGAGTGTCTCATCCACCACTACAAATTGTACCTCCTCTAGTTGAACTATCTCTACAAATTTCATCTCTACTACTATTTTCATCCAAGCACCTAATATTTAGCAACATTTGAACCAACAATCAAATTGGTAGTTAATATATGAACAAAATTTGTGTTGAACATGTTGATGAGCTTTTCTTCCCAGCATTCAACCTTCTTCTTTATCACAAAATTTTGGAAGCTCATGTATATTCACATGTTCTTTAGAATCTATAATAAACCCCCAATCATCCCTAACATAGGACTTAATAGAGGCTTTTACCTTGACTCTTTAGTCCATTGGTCATTACATGTTAGACTTGTATCTTAGATTCACATCATGCATCTTTAACTGTGGTTTTTCCTGCATCTCGTAGAAACCTAGATAATCTAAATTCAAGTCATTTTTTTTCTGATATATTATCTAAAGGATCAACAACATGGTCTAACGAGAATTTTCCTTAGAAAAAAAAAGAAAATGGATTAAATATAACTTCCTCTCACTATGACATTTTGAAGACTAATCTTGGTAATACTAACCAAGGTCATTTTGGAGCTTCTGCAGTTGTGTCGTCGAGATTATTAATAGTCATTTTTGGTCATGGGAGGGAGATCAAAACATTTGAAAATTATGGTTTACTTGTTCGTATTTGAGAAGCCTAGTATGACTTTCATTTTGTTAACACCAAACACTATACACATAGCTCCCTATGGTCATATTGGGAAAGATTGGTTTCTGGTTTCATATTGTCTATTGTGGTACCCCCAAGCCATAGGAAGTTTCTCTGTGTAATAGAATTGGCGACTTCGTTGGGGAGGTTCCTAGTTGTTTTTTCTTTGGGGATTGAGTATTCAATGGGTCTGAATTGCTCTTTGTTTGTCTATTTCTATGTCGGGTTTGGAGGTATGTTTTCTCAGTAGTGTCCCACAGGAGTAATTTGGTGTTGGATTATCTTTTTTCCCTACTTTTCTTCCTTTTTCTTCCTGTGCACAAGTATTTGCATTACAGTTGCATATACACATGGTTTTCTCTTGAATTCATGTGTATGTATGCAGGTTTACTACATACAGTCATGTTTGCTTTGATTTTGAGATTTTTATGTAGGATTGAGTGTTGTAGGGTGAGTTTTGATGAATGCTAAGTCTTCTTGGGTACTGTTGGTGTCTATATATAGCCTCTGTTCCTGAACAGAGACCCCTTTTGATTTGTTTTAGTTAGGTTTTGTTCTTGTCATTCATTTCTTCTTTTTTTGTTTGTTTTGGGATTAGTGCATTAGGTCTCTTTTGTCTTGGTGCCTTGCTTGCTTGTTGTATGCGAGTGGTTATAGGGTCTGTTAGTTCTTTTTATATCTCATTTATTTTTTAAAAATACCAAAATATTTTTCTTCTACATCATTATGCATCCTTGCATTCTTAAATTCTCATAGTACTTGCATTAGGTTTTTCTTACTGAATTATAGTCAGGTGTTCATTTAGGAATGATTACACTCTCATTTTAAGGAAGAAACTTGCATCTCACATAGTGGCATACCCTGTTTTTCATTCGACAAAGATTTTCACTTGGCATGGTTTGCTAGGTGTGCACTTTTATTTCACTGCTGAGTCTTCATATCATTAGTTTGAGAACCATTTCCTTTTGATTAATCACAACCATTAAAAGAAATGCTTAATTAAAATGAACTACACATTTTTATTTTATAGGGTTCAGAAACACGATTAGGATTTAGAGTCTTGGAATAGTTCATTGTGAGTCAATTCTCCAAGATTACTAAACAACAAAAAATAGGTGTTTATCCAGGAGAGAGAGAAATCCTTAGTATAATTAGTGTTTCCCAGGAAGCTCCTCTTACACAAGAGTCAAGCATGAGGCAGTGCAAGAAGTTGTGATTGGGATCACACACCATGGGTGACCATGAGCCTAAGATCTCAGAGATCCCTCATCTTCCTCATCTCGTATGGGAGGATGAACCTTCAACCACATATGGGACTCCATTGGGATCCGATCATTCTATAGCTAGGACATCTCCCGATGATCATGATGATGAACGCAAATCACTGGTATTGGTCACGTAGTCCGAACTGTGAGATTCACCATGCACCCACTAGCACTAACACAATAAGGTGTGGCATTCCATACCTTCCCAAGATTGGTCTGACACCCCATGTCGGATCAGGGGTTGACCCTGGTGTTGTGCCTAAGGGCACTTCCATTCCTTTCCATGCAGAGAGGTTTGGTATCACTAGTCATATTACACCTTCCATCCCTATGTTGGAGGCTTCCTCACACATTTATCCTAGGCCTAGCACTGCCATTCCAGTTCGGGGATCTAATCCTAGACATGTGAATATTTGGGGCACGAGTTACATCCCTTCCCATATTCCATCGTCTTCAACACTGGTTCCTTCAAATGATTTTTTGACAACACATCCTCTTCCTGACTCCAGTGGTCCTTTGAGCTAGAGTTATAGTGTTAGCCATGCTCATCCCACGTCTAGTCACACCATAGTATCACAAGCCCATGTGCCTCCTCATGTGTCAGCCAGGTATGGACCGTCTTATGGACATTCTTATGGGAAGTCTTATTGACAGTCTTATAGGCCACCTTATGAACAGTCTTATGGACCATCCTATGGAACATCTTATGGAAAAAATTATACACGTTATGGGTCTGGGTATCAACCCACTTATCAATCTCCTGACTATGACTTCGTAGAACCCCAGCCTCAAGGTACTCCAAACTAAAATACACAACCCTACATGGGTCAAATGGAAGGAGGTTACTATCCCATTAGCCAAGGCCATCGTGTCTATAATAATTAACCCTATGTGAACCAACCTTATCAGGGAGCTTGGAACCAAATGCCTAAACCTAGACTCCCTTTCCTTGCAACGCTAAACCTCCCTGACTTGTCGAGATTGCCAAATGGTCTGGTTGCTCATGACCCGGCATGGTCGGTTGTTTCTACCAATATTCCTTTGGAAATTCCAAAGTTCAAGGGTAAGAGTGGTGCAAACGCTGGTGATCATGTCACGATGTTCCACCTTTGGTGCTCATCAAACTCCTTGAATCATGATTCGGTTTGTTTGAGACTATTTCAACGCACCCTTACAGGGCCTGCAGTGAAGTGGTACATAGAGTTTCCTAGGGGGACTTATACCTCTTTTAACAACCTAGCTATGACCTTCCTCAATAAATTTTGGCTACCCATGCATTACAATGCTAGTACAGAACTCTTGTCAACATTTCAGCAGGACCAAGCCACACATATATATGAACACATTCAAGAGTGGCGTAGATGGAATATATTGATTAAGGCCTTTATACCACTAGATTTCCTTTTGGAATGGTTCCTGAAGTCTTTATTGCATTACATAGCGAAGGATGTTTCCACATCCGAAGTGCAAAATGAAGAGAAAGATATCTTTATAGCTCAAGAATTGAATTTGATTTATGCTCAACCTGGTCTCTTGTATGAGATCATACCAAATGCACCCAGATCTAATCTCGACCCTAATCTTAAACCTGTGCCACATGCCAATGGAATTGTTGGCTCCACGAGTGATAAACCTGTAAGCTTGGTTACAACCCAAATGAGTAATTTTTCTATTAACTAGCCTACGTTAGGAAAATCTATGACTTCATCTCATCCTACCCAAATGACGGATGTACTTTCAGTGCAATCATTGAACCAGAAAGGTAACCAAGAACCTTGATGGAATAAAAAGAAAGGTAAAAATAATCGAAAGGGTGGGAATAAGAATGAAAATGATAATAATGACAAGAACAACAAAAATGTTGGGGGGGACAAGAAACCTGAGAGTAAGGTTAAATTTCCTTGTAAGCTATGTGGGAATGATTACCTCACTCACTTGTGCCCTCGGATGGAAGATGCCTCGAAGTTCATCGCATAGGGCCCAACTGTGTTGACAAATCCTTTACCACAAAATTAGAATATGAAATAGAGGTCCATGGATCCCGATGGTGCTTCTGTTGGGACTCCAAACCCGTTGGACTATGCTAGTAGCCATGGTTCCATTAACATGGTGAATTCTATGAATGTTGTGACTCATTCTAAAGATTATGGTACGTCACAACCCAACCTAGAAAAATAACCCGCTCCACCTAAGATAACTTTGCGTATTGAAAAACCTAGTAATAAGCCTAAACCTTCGCCTCAGATTCCTAAGGGAGTATTGAAGCGTTTGAGGAACAATCCTAATGCCCAAGCCACCCACAACTATTCTAATGTCAAGGATTTGGGCCAGACTCCTTGTGAAATGTCTAAATTAGAATTTCTTCAGACTTCTCCTCTGCAAAGGAAATCCTTATTGTCTGCTCTTGGGGTGGCTGATGGAAGCTCTCCTTCTGTGATCAAAATTGTAACCCATGGATTCCATCCTCACTTTCTTTACTATGTGTCCCTTTTGGTGCATGCAGAGTTTCTAAACAACAACATCAATTGCACAGTGATTGATGAGGGCACTGCGGCTTCCGTGATGTCTTTGTCATGTTGGAAGGGGTTGGAAGGGGTTGGGTTTTCCAAGTCAGGAAACATGTTAACTACATTTGATGGAAGATCATTTTGGCCACATGACATTCTTCCTTCCCTTGAGGTCAAATTAGGAGGGAATACTGTTGTGATCGAGGTCGAGGTGGTTGATGCACCTCTTGACTATAATATTTTACTTGGTAGGAACTTGATTTAGAATATGCAATTGGTAGCGTCGTCACTCTTCTAGGTTTCTTTGTTTTCCTTTGGATGGGAAATTTGTGACGGTCGATCAAATATCCTTTGATAATTCTGGTTCGAAAGCATCATCGAGATCTTCTATCACGGTTATCGATCATTCTCAGCAGGCAACTGAGAGTATTGGGGTGGGCATGTATCCTTCGCTAATGGAATATTTTAGTTGTGTCACACCCGTTCTTATAATTGGTTCTAGTCTTGGTAAGGATTCAACATCGTTGACTTCAATTCCTTTCCGCACTTCACATATGGAGGATCCTTGGACTCTTCCTTCTCCGAACACTTCGAGGGAAGCTTCTATACCTACCGTGATGGACATGTTGTTGCCTACAGCTATGGTGGCTTATCAAGATAATATTGATTTGGTTGTAGAGTATAGTCCTTCCTCTTCATGGATGGAAGAGGAGGATCCTTATGCATTGCATGCTTGGGCAGTGTCATCATCTCACTCACATGACTACCTCGATGACATATTTCCATCAGAGGAGGCTATTCTCGAGGCTACGTCTGGATTAGAACCACCTTGGGGATATTTGCATCATAGATCTTATTTCATCCCTAAGCTTAATGATATTGAGTGTGATGACTTTAAGGTGGTATTTAGTGATAAATTGGTAGGCCCATGGTCCCATTAGGATCTCCTAACAAGTATGCTGAAGTGAACATGGCTAACTTGTCACTGACTATACCTATAAATATTTCTTGGGTTCTTGGCAAGGTTGAAAACATGTACAATGGGGCAGATTGTTCCCCCGATGAGATTAGAGAGTACGTCGATATTTTTAAATAACTTCGAGATGTGTTCGCTTGGTCGTATGAAGAAATGCCAGAAATTGACCCTCGCATTGCTGAGCATGAAATCCAAAACTATCCAGATGCTGATCTTGTTCGACAACATTTGAGAGAAATGAATCCTAGGAAAGCGCATGTGATTAAGGAAGAGATAGGGAATTTACTCAAAGCTGGATTCATCTATCCTATTCGCTTGATGGAGTGGTTGTCAAACCCTGTTCCGGTGGATAAGGAGCAGGGAACGATCTGAGTATGCACTAATTTTAGAGATTTAAATCGATATTGTCCAAAGGATAATTTCTCTACACCATTTATTGATCGAATATTGGATGAGTGTGCGGGGGGAGAAGTTTTCTCCTTTATGGATGGATTCTCTTACTATAATCAGATCCAAATTAAACTCGAGGACCAATGCAAGACTTCTTTTATTTGTACTTGGGGCATGTTTGCATACTGGAAAATTCCATTTGGCCTTAAAAACGTCAGAGCTACATTTCAATAGGCCATGACCTTTTCCTTTCATGACCTTAAATAGATTATTTAGGTATATTTGGATGACTTGGCTGGTCACTCTCATTTGAGGGTGCATCATCCTTTTCATTTGCATTTTGTTTTCAAAAGATGATGTCACTATCAAATTTAGTTAAAGTACATATTTTGCGTTAAGGTTTGTTGCTTGTTAGGGTTCATTGTCTCTAAGGAGGGTATAAGGGTCGATTATTTGAAGGTTGAGGCAATAATTTAGTTGTTTCCCCCATGCAACATTATACATCTTCAGTGTTTGCAAGGTATGGTGAACTACTTACGAATATTTATAGTTAATTTTTCCAATTTGACCCAAGGCTTCATTCATTTGTTGAAGAAAGACACTCCGTTTGTCTGGGATGAGCGAAACTATGAGTCCTTTGATGCTTTGAATAAATCCTTTGCGTTGGCCCCCGTGCTTAGTCCACCTAACTATAGCAGTGACTTTGTGATATACATGGCCGTGTCTTAGGAGATGATTGGAATGGTATTGATTCAAGAGAATGAGGATGTTCAGGAGCATGTCATCTACTATCTTGGTCAAAACCTTATTGACACGAAGCTTCGTTATACCCAGGTTGAGAATTTGGTATTAGATACCATCCATGCAGTTCATCATTTGAGACATTACATCCTTCTTCGCTAGACTTTAATTGCAGCTCACATTAATCCATTTCTATTCATCCTCACTTGAAGGATGATATCGGGGAAATACAATAACTTGATTGTGATATTGCAAGAGTTTGACCTTGAGTTTGTTTCATCAAAGTCGAAGAATTCATTTATTTTTGCTAATCTTTTCTCTGATTTTTCAAGTTTGGATGGAGTAGAAGTTCATGAGGACTCGTTCATTGATGAGCACATATTTATCATACTGATTGCTGACCCATGGTATGGGGACATCATTATCTACTTCCAAAGTTTGAATGTTCCTTCTCACCTCTCACGGGTGAACGTCGATGACTATGTCATGAATCAAAGAATTACCTCATTGTGGATAACACTTTGTACCGCCATGGGGTTGATTCTATTTTACATCATTGCTTAACTCATGAATAGGCTGAGGTTGTGCTGAATGATTGCCACAAAAGGCCGTGTGGTGGTCATTTATCTAGGATTTTTACAACCCAAAAAATCTAGAGAGTGGGGTATTTTTGGCCATCAATATTCAAAGATTGCATTAATGCAGTCAAGAGGTTCCACCCTTACCAGGTGTTTGCACAGAATATGCGCTCTCACCCTGCCCCTTTGCATCTGATCATCACTGCTAATCCCTTATTGTGGCTGGGGGGAACCATCATATTATTGTGGCTGTTGACTATTTCACGAAATGGGAAGAGGCTATGCCAATAGTTAAATCTGATTATGTGACAGCTACACATTTTTTCTTCAATTATATTATCACCCATTTTGGCATTCTGAGGGAGCTTGTCACTGAACATGGTAGGCATTTTCAGAACAAAATGATGGAATATTTGTCTTTGAATTTATGGTATAAGCAAGAGCATTCATGTTCTTACTATCCCCAAGTGAATGGACAGGTTGAAGCAGTGAACAAGTCACTTAAGTCCATTCTAAATTGAACCATCGCAAAAAGCCAAAGCAATTGGCACATCATGTTATATCCTGCTTTGTGGACCTATTGAATCATAGTTAATATTGCCATTGGTTTTTCTCCTTATTAGCTTGTGCATGGGGTGGAGTCGGTTTTACCGGTTGAGTGTGAAATCCCTTCTTTGAAGCTATCCATGGATATTTTGCCTGATACTTCCACATTAGAAGATCGTTTTGTCCACTTGGATTAGCTTTATGAGAAGCGTTGAGATGCTTCAGTGGCTCTTGAGATTAACAAGCATCACGTTAAGTTCCAGTATGATAAGTTTGTCCGTCCTTGGAGGTTTAGTGAAGGTGACTTGGTTCTCTTGAGGGACCAAGCTAAGAAACCCTTGGGGGCAGGAAAGTTTAATCCCATGTGGCATGGGCCTTACATTATTAAGCATGTATGAGAGAAATATACCTACGAGTTAGTCAATTGTGAAGGGACAACCTTGGTGGAGCCTAGAAATGGGCTCTATGTTAAGAAGTACTATGCATTATTTTCAGCTGATGATGACTTGTTGTATATTATTGTACATTTGCATACAATAGTTTTGGTCTACTTTTGGTGATCAATTTTTTTGACTAGCTTCCATTTGTTGTGGTAGATGTCGATAGAGTCTTCAGTTTATGCAGGATTCATTGATGGTGCTATTTGCCACACTCAGAAATCAGTTTTGGTTGCTTGGGTGATTTATACTCCTATGGGTCAGGTGTTAACTTTAGGAGGGGTTTGTCTACGACCTTCATTAAACAATGTTGTAGAGTATAGTGTCGTTATTGAGTTATTGCATGGTGCTATTTCACATGGTGTTCACTCTCTTGAGGTATGTCTTGGTTTGCAATTAGTGGTTTCACAGCTTAATGTCTTGTATCATGTTAGGGATCCAACTTTGTTATGGATTTTCTTACATGTTAGGTTGCTTGAACGACAATTTGAGAACAAAAAATTATCCATATTACAAGAGTTGTTGATTCATATGCTAACTATGCATTAGATTAGTATTTGTTTCATAGACCATAAGCATTCAAAAACACATTTGCACATGTAAATAAAATAATAATCGATCATCATAGGTATTTTTCATTAAAATATATGTCCAAAAATGTGGTGTCGTAATACATAAGTGTCATATACAAAAATGGGGCTTCTGAGCTACCAAAATATACTACATAGTCATACAAAACATATACACCCCAAGATTCTAAGCATGTGGGCGAGAAGTGTACTGATCATGGTAGCACATTATGGCTCTAGCTAGCCGACGAAATAAACAAACCGATGCCTGTGGTACTCCAACCACCTGGCACTACATGGCCTCAGGAAAGTCCTCAACTTGCGCCATGGGAACCCTATGTTTCAAAAAAACAAAGTTTGTGTGAATTATTTGTAGCGTACACTCTACATCCACACCCATGATCTCATCTCCTCTTCCCCTTTGTCGATGGTGAGGGAAACCATCCAGATGTCATGGTCCCACATCTACATGTACATGACAGAGTATCACTATATGTGATTACACCAAAACATGTCTTTTTATTCCATATATCAAAAAACACAAAAAAAATTATAATTCAAAAAACAAGTTGGAGTCGAGGTTCGTTACCTATCTCTCCATATGTAGAGCCTGGTGTTATGGGCATGTCCAGGTCTCCATGGAAGTCGATACCTGCATAGGGATAGTCATCTATGGTGATGATCTATCTATGCCACTAGAAAAAGAAGTCTGCTGGGTAGGGGTTGGACACCTGCCCCCCTCCTAGTATTCGCATGACATTTTCCCAGCATAGTTTAGTTGGATATCAAACTTCGTGTGGGGGAATCTCAAATCTAGGGATTATCCCTGACACATGCTAAAAAATGAAAGCACTCAAGATGCTTCCATAGCCAAAGTTACTCACCTTCCCCATCTTGCAGTCAGTAAGTTGTTATTTCATGTTGCTCAGCAGTGAGGCAGTCCAGTCATATATAGTAGGACGCATGCACTCTACTACATAGAACATCAAAGGCCTTGAATCCTTGTGGATAGATGCCAATCCTGCTATCCTACCTAATGCCAACGGTATGGCCTTCAACCCGAGATTTTGGATCGATTTTGTTGGGATTTGACTCCCAAACTTCTTCATATCTGGGACACAATACACAACAATGTACTCATCTATAGTGAGGCCGCCTCCTATCCCACAACACTGTAGGTTTACCACCTCCCCTCTGCAGTACAATCATGTGATAAAGTAAATGTCCTCAACTTCAATGCTGAGGGGCATGCCATTTAACTGAAAAGTCTCTAAGTAAGGATCCCAATAATCCACTAGTAGCTAGAGTATCCTTGGATTTTCACTTAAGCTTCCAAGGCGCCAAAACTTGTATAGTCCACATGTCGTTAACGTTTTTTGAGCCATGAGATCAGCTTGCACAACCTCTTCAACATCACCGTGTTCACGCTCCCTCCACTCTAGCACCATCGTGCACAAATATTACCAAGTTTCATGATATTTTTACCTTGCATTTATCATTTACAGCCCTGTATGTGACTGTTGTTGAAACAACTGCGTATGTACACATGTATCGTGGTCTTTTCCGCGTATACCCAACCCTATATGCAGAAAAAGACCCGATTTCTGCGTGGGATGAAACGCATTATTTGGGATGGCCCAAATAAAAAAATTGACCACCAAATTCAAAAGTAAAAACATCTAAATGGAGTAGAGCATGATAAGTTACCTGGAACAAACGCGGAATTATTTTTCTGGAGGATGCTCCCGAAATCAGCTTCTGAAGTTCTGAGTACAAAAGCCCTATGGTGGGTAAATTTTCAAATGGTATGAAAATTTTTATTTTTTCAGTATTTTATAGATTTATTTTTTTAAATTTTTACCCACTTTCTATAGTTTTGACATGTTTTTGACCATTTTTGGACCATTTGGACTAATATGGTGCTGTAGGGTCCCGTTTTGAGCACCTTTTGACTGAATCTTTCATCCATTCGTTCCTATTATAGGTATAATGTATGAACTGGCATATAGGTTAGTATTTTACATATTCCTGCATTTTTCATGACCTTATGACCATTTCATTTTAACCTTAGGTACAAACCCATTCCATGATATCACTGAACCTTCATGATGCTATTAGAAGTGGTATTTTGTGAATGGTAGAGCTTTCCTATACATGGGTTCCCTAGTTAGATCCTATTTTTCATTTGGTGCCCATGCTGAGATACCTCCTTTAGGTTGTGGGAGTCCCTTTTTAGTCCCGACATGTCCTTGAGTAAGAGCTTCATACTCCTCTTGAAATTTACGCTAGCTTTTCCCCATAGGGACGCCCTTGTATATATCAAGTTGTAATTGCATTTCATGAGTTTTTCTTGCCTTCTGGAGCTTTATGCTGGCTCCCTGACTTTGAATTATCAGTCATATATCCTGATCTTGTATCATGTCTAGCCAAGTAGAGCCTTTTTATATATCCTTTGCAGCTTTATCACCCCTTTACCGGGAGGAGACCTTCCCCTGAGTGTCGTTATCCTGCACATGTTTCCTTGCATTGAGCATAGGTATGTTCCACTACTTGGAACTAGATTTTCCTTCCTTGACATTCATCTCCTCCTAGATATCTACTATAGAGCACTTTTATTCTTTTTCAAGATTTTCAAATATCTAAAAAAGTCCAAAAAAATAAAAATAAAAACCTAAAAATCTGGACGGGAAAATATGTTATCTTTGGCAGTAGTTGATGCGTGTCGCCTTTGAACAGAGCACTATATATCACATCTGTTTGTTGGGTTATTAGTTAGACTTTGCATGTCGGCCATTCCCGGTACTGTTACTATTTCCTGCACATCTTGTTCATTAAGTTCTTCCGCATTATACATCATTGTTGAGTACCTCGTGTTGATTAATGGGGGATGAATTTATGCCCTCCTTCCAGTGGATTCCATTCCATTGACATCAGATCATTTATTCTGGAATAGGAGTCTAGATTCATTTGAGTGGCTTGAGACTTACAGTCACTAGTGGTAGGTTCTCTCACCATTGACAGTTTTGGGAATACATCAATGTCCCCTAATTTATGGATTCTTTCAAGTGTTCAACCTCAACACATATATTCACACTTGTCATATTGCACTTTGTACCTTAATTCCCATTTTCATTATCATTGGGTTATCTTGTGTCTGTTAACAGTATACATAAATTATCGGTAATCAGACGATGGACTAATATGTTTGACATTGACACATCTATTCACATAGTAGGACATGCACTCGTATCAGTTTGTGTATAAGACCTTCCAACTTGGTGGCATTCCATATATGCTACCTCCTTGATCATGCTAGTATTCATGAAATTTCAGCTCTCATGATCATGATTCTATTATTTCCAGTGTATATTAGATATCTTCACCCATTATGAATATCTTGATCCATTGTATATTGTACATGGTGATGACCACACATGACACTTTGTTTATCATGCATATTCATGGCCATTGTACTCTTATGTATCCGAGACTATTACATGTATTTGCAGTCACATGCAGAGACTTATCATTGTATCATACTGATGAGTGGCTATTTATTCCACATGGGTCTACATTACTCCACTTATGGGATGGATTTTATAATTTATTTTGGCCTTCATGTTACCCCTCTGGCCTCACACATTAGGGGCATCTATTATAGATGATTTTGCCACATCAGGTAGATCACACATTTATGGCCTTCCCCGTCCCTTTGCAAACTCCTTAGAACCCATGGAATTATATTATATTTTGATGTTCCAAGATCATCCCTAAAAAACACCTATTTATTCTTGTACATGACTTTTAAATATATACTCACGTGTACACATGAATTTTGACGTCAAACCCACATACATTGGGATGTGTGCAAAAGTCCAAATACTTTTGGATTTTTCCTCATATCTGAATAACTTGACTCTTTGCCTTCCATATTCCTTGAGAACACTCAAATTCAACCCTCCATCACCTCTTGGGAGTGCTATATAAGGAATCCCTTGGATACATTGAAGGAGGATAAATTGGAGATCAAGTAAACTATAGTCCATTGTTGCCTTAGCTTTGCTTATACTTGATTTTGCATCCCTTTGTCCTTTGGAGCACATAGTGTTCTTCCCAAGCTTACCTTTACTTTATGAGCTTGCTATTAAGAGATGTCAGATTGAAGTGGTTGAGGACTCGGTTTCTCTAGTTCGCAGAAGTGCCAACAAAGTTTGTCTCTACTATATCTATGATTTATTAATAGAAATATATTTTCTTGTCCAATTCATGTAACAGTTGTTGTCCTTTAAGGAAGTTTCTTTCTGTAATAGTTGTTTTCCTCTAAGGAACCAAAATCCTCTAGTATTTTTTGACATAGGCACAAAAAATTTATCAAGTGGCCTCTCTCTCTACGAGGGTAAGCCACAACAAAGGGGTTTCAGAAGTCAGAGTGGAATATTGTACTCCATTATGTACCAAAGGTTAATCCTTCATATTCCTCCTTGTGCATTCTGAGGAAAATATCAGGTGTCAAGGAACAAAGGGATGAAATTCTAGGAAACCATCCCAAACGTGTCATGAATGAGGTAGCCTAGTTTCTAGTCTCTTAGGGTTATTTTACTTGAGGTCCCTCTCAGTAGTGGGATTCTTTTAGCCTATTGTTCTTCCATTTCGTATTGTTTGACTATGGGTTTCATCACCCAACAAAGGATATGATTTGTGAAGGGTTTCCATCTTGTAGGTAGGATCCTTCATGCACTTATACCCCATAGGTTAGTGCTTCTTGTTGGCTTTCTTGTTTCTTTGTTGTAGACTCACCTGTCATGACAGGCTATTGCAATTCGGTTTTATAACTTTCATTTTTTCCTATGTTCCACCATTTTTCAGCTCTCCTTTTGCACAATTGACTATACTTGGATTTTTGATCATACGTTTGACACCCTTGATCCTTTATTCATCATATATCACACCATCACATCATTGTTTCTCCACCATACTACTCCCATAAACTTAGGGGGAATACCCCTCAGTTCGATTTCCTGAATCACCATCATCATATCCATATTTAACATCGGTCACCAACTTCAAATACATATACTACATCTTAGTCAAATTTAGATTCCTATAAATCCAACCCTCCCTTGTTCACTCCCCTGTCTAGCCCCATGTTTGGTGTACCTCCTAACCCCTTCCAAGGAGGATTATTAATAATGGAATTATGACTGATCCACTCTTCATACTTGATATCCCTTCTGTTAACCTACAAGTCCTGGTCTTAGTGGGCCCCTCATCACCACGCATAGTATTGTTGGTTCTCCACCCACTAGTGGTGGCCCCACTCCAACCACCATAGTTCATACCATTCCTACATTCATGCATGGGGGGAATGACACTTCTACCACTATTCCAAATATTCACACATTTCTAGTGACTATTTCTATTGTCAGAAGTCAACCCTACCAACCCCCATTTACACGTGGTAACGACATGCCCACTAGCCACAACACCATCGTTGGCCATCCTCGATCTAGTCCAGTTCCTACTCTGCCTTTCATGTCTAGTCTCATGTTGGTTGTCTGCGCAGACCTGGGTTTACTATAATGAACCAACAACACCCCTAGCTCACTGTCCCTTTCGGCGACAGACCGTAGAGCGACCTGAAGTCTCACCCGAAGTGATCCTAATGGGTTGGTCGAGGACTCAAGTGTCTCGACCAGGTTCTGTATGGCATCCTATGTGCGTCTCGCAGATCTTCTTAGCTCGCGAGACCGCTCTTTCCTCTCTGCGACGCATTGCGCAGTTTCCTCTTGCTCGCAATGACTCCAACCTCTATCACATCACCACGTCCTGGGCAACACGTAACTCTTTCCTACACTAGATCCTTCACCGCAGCACACCACAGCTCCTTTGATGGTGCGATATTGCCTCCTTGCGATATCCTACCGCTGCGACTCAGAACACCTAGCATCACTTGTGTTTACCCTACAGAACTCAATACTCAAGGCTGTTTATACTGTGACTCTTAACTGTCTTAAGGGAAACTTAGACAGGCTCTTATACGGAATACTTAAAGACTTCAACTTGCATTTATCCTGTTATTATGCTATGAACTGAATAACATACACATACATATATTTACTGTAAGCAAAGTTCTTGTAAAGCATGACAGATATAACAAGCAAATACAATCACATGAATCAATCATACAACGCTCAGATTTTACGTGGTTCACTTCCAGGGTGGAAGTTACGTCCACAAAACTGTATTTCTATATTATAACTTGAGAGAGGTACACAGTTCTGCTACAACGCATATGCAGCTAGAGATCTTCTGGGTAACTCCGCACACATCCTGGAGCCCTTATCTCTTATATCTCTTCTCTATCTCTATATTTCCTTCTTACAATATACTCTCACTCTCTCTCTGTCTGTCTATCAATCCCTGCAGATTGTTACAATACAAAATAACAGTAAGATAACAGACTACTGATAATCTGACTAGCTGGATGGCCTAAAATGCCCAAAATGCCAACCTTTTACAATACAAAATACATCCCTTTATAGGTAGCCCGAAGGTCTTGCCATTACAACACTGTGGGCATGTCCCAACAGTAAACCAAACCCTAACTAGTGACAGTCAACATATCTGTACTTGGGTTAGCTGCTTTTCGTCACACCACTGCTCTCTGCAGTCTTCCATGCTTCCCGGCGCTGACCATGGGTACTATGCACCGCTTCCCTTCTTATGTCCTTCGTCTTCAATACCTTAGCCTCGTTGCTCCATTTCCTTTATGAGGGTAGATGATCCCTCCTGTCTTCACTACTACCTTCAATGCAGTGGTTGAGCTCTCTCTTCTCGGCCACTCAGGTAGTGTCGTCTTCTTTGACTTCTCTGTTCCAACAGTCATGGTTTCTGGCTTTTCTCTGCAGCTAGAAACATGCTACGGCGTTGTAGCTTCACCTTATCTCTTCGTCTTCACCAAAATGTCTATCCACCAAAATGGCATCTTTTCCTGTAGCTGCGGGACCCTACTCCAACAGTCCCCTAACACTTACTTGCGGCTTGTCCCCAAGCCACTACCAACAGTCTTCTCCTGCTGTAGCTTCTCCTTGGCTTCCTGCGAAGTGTGATGGAGCTTGTCCCGAAGTCCTGCGACTTTGTTCTCCATAGCTGCGACACGCTCTTTTTCCAAGTCAAGCATAGCTTGACTAATAGCTGAGTCTTCTACTGCATCAATTTCATTTTTGGTAGCAGTGAACTCTCCAACTTTTTGCTCAACCGCATCGACTAGTTCTGTGATTTGTTCCTGATATGGTTGAAGCAAGTCATTGAGGTGTATCTCCTTTGCTCTCAACCGCTATGCTTCTTGCTGCAAGCAGTTCATCTCCGTTTTATTTCTCATCTTCTGAAGAGCTGTTAAGCTCTTGATTTCTTCCTTCATTGCTACGGTGGTGTTCTCTATCTGCTTAATACTTTGCTGGATTTCTACTTTCTCAAGAGGCTCATCTAACTCCGACCATGTGTTCGTCACATCAGCTAGCACCGACAGTGCATCGTCTATGCGAGATTTTACCTCCACCGAAGTGAGTCGAAAGGCCTCTACTCTAGCTTCCTTGTCTGCCTGGGGGGTGCTCGGTGGTCTAGCCTCAAGCTCAGCAATCTGCACTTTGTGGTCTTTCTCCATTTTGATCACTGTTTCTTCCATCCTGGTTACTGTTTCTTCCAGATCCTTTGCTCTGTCTGCAACTCATCTTACCTTCTGTAGGATGGGCAAGGCGAACTCAATATTTCATTGGGGTAACTCCAATGTGATGCTCTGCAAGACTTGAGAGAGATCATGTTCTCTTGCTTCATATGTTTTTAACTCGTCTGCCTTTTTTTGATAGCTAGTGGCGAGTGCTGCATTCTGCTACTTCAGCTTTGTGTTCTGTTTATAAGTCACAAGCTCTCTAATTCTAAGCTCTGCGCTTAGCTACTGCTGGATCATCTATAGCTGATCAATGTGGAACTCTACAAGGTTAACCTCGACAGGTTTCCTAATCTGCATTGGTACATCCTTCATTGACGTAGGGAATCAGATACTCCCTGGTGGTATCAAAACTGTATTGATGTGATCTGTTGCGGAGATTTCCTCGCAGGAAATCGACTGTGTTGAATGTTCTCCTGCGGTCACCTTTACTGGCAGAACCTGTATCATGGTAGTCTTCTCAGTAATGATTTTTAAGTCCAGAAGCTACTTTTCTACCGTGCTCTGTATCTTTTCCTGCAATGTCTACATCGCCTCAAATGAGTCTTTCAATGAGTCATGCATTCTTGTTGCAATGAGTTCATAATCATCCTCTGTCAGTGCAGTCTTCGAAGGGGGTTTTGTGGCTTTGTGATTTTTATTCTTCGATGTCTCTGGTATATCTTCTTCTCCATTTTTCGGTCTCCAGTGGCACTTTTGCTACATCTTGTGTTTCGGTCTCCATTTTGTCTTTGCCTTTATCTGATGGGTCTGTCTGTGCAGTGCCTGATGGTAGGGGTGTGGTATCTTCTAACGCTTGCTTCCAATAGGCATAAAAGTCCTCGATGATGCCTTCTATATCCTTCGCTATCATCCTAAACCAATCATTAGCCCAATCATCCTTTTGAGTCCTTTTTGGCGTTAGGTAAATTCTATGGCGGTCCACCATAAAATCAAGCCGATCATCATATATGTCCACGACCTCCTTTCTGATCTGTGGTGTTTCTTCGACGATGTTCCTCAGCATCCTATAGTACTCATAGAATACTATCGCATTGACCTTTTTCTTGGTTGGGTGGCTAGTCTCCCATAAGTTTTTGTAGCGCGTACCTTTGGGCTTGCCACTAGCTAGCTGTCGAAATTGTGTATGGGGCGACTCCTTCAGTCCGACAAATGCACAGAGTATCAGCAACCATGAAAAATGGAATGGGTGGGTTTCCTCATCCTAAGATTGCAAACAATCTTGCTGAAACATATTTAACAAAAATAAATACCAATTGAACTGTTCCCCCTCTGCAACTTGTATGGCCAGGTTAATTACTGATCCTGTGACTTCCTTAGGGTGAACCTTGGTTAACAGTCTCCTGCAAGTAGAATAGCTGTAAATATAAGGGTATTGTCCGTTAAGCTTGCAATGTCGTAAGCCCTACCTCCTTGCTGTAGTTTATACTTGGCAACTAGGGTTGGTGATAGCTTGGAATCCTTGGTTTTTCCTGTTATATTTGTCTTCGGGACTTGACCAGTCTTGGACAGGCCAGTAATGCGGTGTATTAGGTCGATGTTCAGGTCGACCTTGCTGCCAATCTAGAGGTAACCCCCATGTACTCATGAAAGTAAGATGCGCACCACACCATTAACCTCTGCACCACGTCCAAAATGTGGTATTCTTAACAGATTGAGCAGGCCTGAGCGCTCAAGAATATGGACATGTGCCATGGGAACATATTCATCTACACCTTTCCTTGGGTTCTTCTGAATTGTAAGGTACCGATATGGCCTGAAGTGAGGGTATGTATTACTATCGCCCAGGTTATAATCTACAAATTTAGAAACAACGGCATATCCTAATAGATCTCCATCCTCCTTTACTCGAGAATCAATCTGTGGAATAGGAACATGAAACTTACCACTCTTGGGAATTTTTACCTCTGGTGCACCATCAACTCATGGTATGATGTAGTCTGTTGCATTATGAAATTCTTCATCCAGCTCCAGACTGGATTCTTCATTTAATGTGAGTTTGGATCCTCATCCCTGGTCGCTATCCGGTCTGTGATGAACTTGGTGTGGTCATAGCAGTTGTAAGGCCTCCACGCTCGAATCTTTCCAAAATCACTTCTAGAGGTTTGTCCTCCGACAAAACCCACTCAGTGTTATACTGTGGATTGGAAATGGCTGCAAACTCTGGAAGTCACAGCACTCTGTAACGAAATTACCTCTAGACAGGGGGAATTTAACACTGCACTCTATAGCTCTCGGTTCTTTGCAAAAGTAACCCTCCCGAATGGATAATTTCTGCTTTTATACGGAAGGCGGTAATCCCAGATGCAACGGTCATCTAGACTGAACCCGTTGGTCGTATTAATTGCTTGGACAATACCACACCCGTCATTCCGATCCTCAATAAATGCTGAAATCCGATCAATTTCCCTCGAAACGTGTGTGTGCAAGCACTGGTCTCGTCGAAGATTTGCCAAATCTGGAAACATTTATTATGCCATGCCAAATATACAGTAAGGTATACCGGTCATTTCCTCATTAACTTCCTATCAGAAGGTGACTTGACTAGCCCTCTGTCTCGTTACCAAAACTGGGTACGTGGCACGGAGAAACATCGCGCTGCTGCGATGCCACACCGCATCACTTGCTCAAAACAAATTACACGTGTCTTTTTCTTTTTTTTATGTGATTGAACCTCCCTTATGTGATTCCTTATACTTAGAATACCTACCGGTGTAGACTAATTCCTGGTGCGATGCCTCCTTTCAACTACACTGGACATATGCACCGCCACGACTCTGAATTAGGGATGAGAGGTGGAGTGGTTGTCACTATAGAGCTTAAGCCTACTTCCATTGATCAGCATGGGAAGAAGCTCCCCATTCAGTTTGCTAAGCTGAATGGCTCCTCCCTCTGTAACTTGTTGTATCTGATATGGCCCCAACCAATGCGTCTTGAACTTCCCTGGAAACTTAATAAATTTACTGTCATAGAGGAGTACTAGGTCTCCGATCTAAAGAGTCTTACTCTTAATGTGTCTGTCATGCCAAGCTTTTTCTCGGGCCTTCTGCACTTTCTGATGGAATCCAGAGATGAATTTGTCTTCGTCTAAGGCAAGCAGTTGTGCTAGCCTCTCATGCACCGTGTCTGTATCAGTCATTTCAGTGATCTGAGCAATTCTTACACTGGGAAGGATATACTCCATAGGCATAACAGCCTCCTATCCATACACCAAACTGAAAGGTGTGTGTCCTGTAAGTTTCTTGCTTGTATTCCTATACGCCCATAATACAACGTTAACTCTGAGGTCCCAATCATTCCTTTGGCTGTTGCATATCTTAGTAAGAACATTTTCTAAAATCTTGTTAAAGGCCTCCACCGTACCATTAGCTTGCGGGTGGTAGGGAGTGCTCTTATGGTGCTGTATCTGGAATTATTCTGTCAAAGCCTCAATAGTGCAGTTTAAGAAGTGTGTGCCTTGATAGCTCATCAAAATTACTGGGCATCCAAATCTAGTGATGATGTTTTCAAGAATGAATTGTGTGGCTGTAGCAGCATCACAGTTTCTTACTGCTTTGGACTCTGCCCACCTGGTGAGGTACTCTGTTCTAGTGATGATATATCTCGCACCAGTTCATTTTCCCGGTGGGTTGATAGGACCCACAAAGTCTATAGCCCACTTGTCAAATGCGTGCAACGTAACCTGCGGTCGCAGTGGCATTTCATCTCTCTGCGAGGGTTTTCCTACCCTCTGGTAGATATCGCAGCATCTGTAAAAGTCCTTAGCATATTTATGTAATGTAGGCCACCATAATCCTGCAGTCAGGATTTTCTGCGCAGTCGGCTTTCCTGCGAAATGACCTCCTGTGGTACCTGAATGTGCTTCTCTGATAATAGCCTCTTTTTCATGCAGCATCACACATCTACACAGGAGTTCATCTGGACCTAACTTGTATAACTGTCCTGCGATCAGGGTGAAGTCTGCTGTTTTAACAACCAACTGCCTCTTTTGATTCTTGGTAAACTCCTCAGGTGCCCTTCCTGTGGTGAGAAAGTGAATGATATCAGCATAGTACTCATCTGCGATCTGGATAGAAAACAACTGCGCATCTGGAAAATTGTCCTCTAGATTACTTGGCTCCTCTCTTGAGTCTATTCACGATAGATGATCAGGTCCGACGTTCAATCTTCCTGGTTTGACAATGATTTCAAAATCATACTCTTGAAAGAGGAGTAACCATCTGCATATTCTTCCCCCTAACACTGGCTTATTGACCAGATACTTCAATGCGGAATGGTCAGTAAACATATTGAACAAGGCACCCAACAAGTAGTGCTTGAACTTCTGTAGCGCGTACACCATAGCTAAGCCTTCTCTTTCTGTCGTGGTGTAGTTCTTTTCTGCGGTCGACAGCTTTCTGCTGGAGTATGCGATAGGATGATCGATACCTCCTTCTCCTGGTTGCGTTAAAACAACCCCTAGTGCGATGCTAGATGCATCCACATGTACATGAAATGGCTTAGTCCAATCTGGGAATACTAAGATGGGTGTTGTAACCATCTTCTCTTTAAGTGTGTTTAGACTCTGCTGGCATTCCTCATTCCATAGGAATTTTACATCTTTCTTTAACATTTTTTCCATCGGTGCTGTAATCTTTGCATATCCCTTGATGAATTTTCTTTAGTACCCAGTATGAGCAAGTACTGTTCTCAATTGTTTGACTGAGTTGGGTGCTAGAATATTTACAATGATGGCAATATTTGCGGGATCTACCATCAAGCCTTGTCTGTAAACAATGTGACCCAACAAAATACCAAATGGCACACAGAATATACATTTTTTCAAGTTCAGAGAAATCTGGTACTGCCTACATTTCTCTAACATCAGTCTTAAATATCCTATGTGCTTGTCAATTAATCCAAATACAGTCCAATCATCAAAATAAACTTCTAGGAATTTATGGATGTATTCTTTAAATACAGCAACTACTACTCTAGAAAATATAGCTGGTGCATTCTTAAGACCAAAGGGCATTACCGTATACTAGAATGAGACCCATTCTATTGCAAACGTGGTCTTATGGTGATCTTCTGGGTGGATCCTGATCTAGTGATAGCCTGAAAAGACATCAGTGAAGGAGTAGACCTCCTGTCCTCCCACATTGTCTAATACTTCATCAGTGAAAGGTGTCGGGAATGGATCATGAAGCGATGCGTCATTGAGCTTATGTAATTCGACACAGATCCTGATGTCTCCTTTGGTTTTCTTCTCTTGCACGACCATGGGACTAACCCATTCACTCTCTTCTACATGGTCAATGATGCCTGCTGCTAGCATCTTATCGATCTCATCCTTAAATTTTTCTTTGTATCACGGATTTAATCTGTATGGACGCTGCTTGACTGGTCTAGCATCCTCTTTCAATGGTATCCTCATTACTCCCAGGTCTCCGACTATTCCCTTCATCTCTATGAACTTGGTGGGAAATAGGTCCTGATAGTCATGTAACAAGTTTGCAATCTATCCAACTGTTTCATCGGTCTGATAGTCTCCAATAGAGGCAAAATTTGGTTCTGTGTCTGTGCCAATATTGATCTTTTTAATATTGAGCGGCTCTGTGATTTTTGGAGTCTGTAGCTTCGGTCCATCAACATCGCGAGTCCCTTCTGACTCCCGAATGTTGATGTTGCAAGGATCCTCATCCTCCTCCTCTGGTTCTGATGCAAAATTATAGCACTCTAGTGCCTGTTCTAACTGGATGGCCCACTCAGGTTGAGTTTGTACTGATAGTGTACAATCCTCAAATATCTTAATCTTTATTACATATAGGGACTGATCTACATTTGGATACTCAGAGTCAAAAGAGAAGGTGAGTAGAAAGCTGTCTATTAGAAGTGGCTAGGTAGTCGTTCCCTTGCACAATTCAGTCTCTGTGTACCAGTTCTGTGGAACTGGGTCCAAAGTGTGAATGAATCAGTGAACCCATTCATCCTCGGGAATGTCCGACCAATTATGTTCACATGTTTGAATGTGTGACTTGGGGTCACTTTCTCCTGTGTATCTCTGCTAGTTATACTCTCTGTCGATAGGGAATCTGATCGCCATCAACCTCTTAAGATCATCCCATGATGCGATATTCTCTTTATGTGCATACCACCATCGTGCAGGCGTGGCTCGTACTGCAAGGTCCATAGCTGCAATTCTCTGCTCATGAGGGATTTGTTGTTCAAACTGCATGAGAAAGTCCTGGATGTCTGTTAGATCATGAAATGATGGAATCTCGTTAATTTCTGCACCAATACATCGCAGTGACTTAGTCATGTACGCACATCTGCGCGCTGAGACTTCGTAAAGTCTGTTCTACCAGTTCTCTAGACCAACATCCGAATCCGATGCGCATGAGCTACCGCATCGCCAACTAATGTTCCCTTCTACGGTTGGATTGATGTAGTTTCTTTGGTTCGCAGTCATTTGATAGAGACTGTCCATGTTATGTGCCTCTTCCTCTACTTGAATAGGTTCAATGTATCTAGGACCCTGAAGAGGATCTAACGGTGCGATGACCCGGATCTGCGCGTCCTCAAAGGTCATTTGTCTTCTCTTTAAGTCGATAACGACCATGTTACTAATCTCCCAATCAATGCCTAGTAGTGCTGGATATGGTCTACTATCACCAATAATTTCTATAACTTCAAAGTTCGCAGAGCTGTGAACTCCGTCAATGTCAACTGACACCTGCGATAATCGACCCAGGGGTGATACCCGCTGTTGATTAGCTAATCTGAGGTGGATAGGTGATCTAGCTAACTTAGGGCTACCCATATGTTCCCATGTCTGCTTAGTCAGAACATTTACCTCTGATCCTAGATCTAAGATGACCTCGTCCATTTCAAATTCTTTAACCTGTGCTGTGAGTCGCATCTATCTTCCTGTTCTTGTATGTCCCCTAATACTATGAACAGCGCGATGTGCACTACTCATGGAAGAAGATGGTTGAAACTGATCTATGATGTGCTTAAGTTCTCCAATAAATTGCTCATTTCTCATGAGTTTTAAACAACTCCGCGGGAAGGATTGTACACTTCCTGCTAACTCGTCTTCGTCGCAAGCGCCCGATGTGGTATCCTGCGATGTATGGTCAGGGCTAATGCCACAGGGTGCTTGCTATGGTACGCCCCTAGACGGTGGTACCTACAATCCTGACTGCATAGGGTCATCAAAGAAAGTCTTAACTTCCTGAAATGTTTGTTTGTTCTTCTGTAGGTCAAGTGGTGTTGCTTTGTTAGGATCTTTACGCACCCACTCCTGATCTGTGGTCTTTTCAGTAACATGTGATATCTCATTGGTGGAAACACCGCTGCGAGTCACAATGTTGACTCTTAGTTCTGGCTCTTCCTGCTCATCAGCAATAAACTGGATGTTCTGGTGGACTTCTAGCTTAGGTTCTCTGAGCTTAGCTATCAAGGTAGGACAGTCTTCTATAGCATGATCATAAGATTTGCAATAGTTACATGTGGTGGTAGGGCTCTGACAGTCCCTAGCATAATGTCCTACAACTCCACAGTTGTAACAAGTGACTGGTCCGTGACCACGACCAAAGCCTTCTCCACAGCCAAAGCCTCTGAATCCTCCTCCACGGCCACCATAAGCCGGCTCATGCTGTGGTCTTGCTGTTGGACCCTGTGTTTCTGATTGGACTCTGTACAGGTCTTGCTTTGCTCCAACCATGAGATCATAGGATCGACAGTCATGTTCATCATGTCCTACTGACTTACAGAAGACGCAGTATAAGTTCTTAGGCGTCTGCATGTACTTCTGAAGTAGAGGGCACTGGTGAGGTAGATGTCCTCTTGTTTTTCATATTTCACACCATGGCCCATGGGTCTATGGTAAGGGGTTAAGAGCCCCTGTTGCTAGGTATTCTACAAATACTGGACAGTTATCTTTAGTATGGCCTTGTGCTTTACACTTTACGCACCATATGTCTTGCGCAACCTCTTTCCCTTTCTTAAGTTCATGCATCTGTATTGTGAGAGTAGCCAACTGGTTTTGCATATTTGTCATATCTGTGCTAGTTTCAGCTAGAGGTGAAGCCTCTATTCTCATCACCATCTCCAACGCGTCATCCCGTGTCTGGAGTTTCTACTGCATTAATGGTAGTCTGATGTGAGGGAGCAGAGCTGTAATAAACCATTCCTTATGCTGCTCTGGCACAAACTCAAAGATGACTTGGTCTATAAGGGATTTAAATTTTTGATCAAAGTCCCACACTGACTCTGTAGGTAACTGTTTGATGTCTTTAAGCTCTGTAACGCACTATGAATCAGACTTAGGTTTCTTAAACTCTTTAATCATGGCGGTCCTAACCTAGATAAGTGTTCTGGGTACCGCTGAGGTAACCGCCTACGTATACTTCATATACCATGTTAAGGCTCATTCTCTTAGTGTGGTGACCAACTGTACAAGTTTACTATTATCATCATTGATTGCTTTAATGGTCCACATGGCTTCACATAGAAACCAATGCTGCTCTGGGTCCTCTGCCCCTGTACCCTTAAAGATAGGTAGCTTCATATCATCCCCCATTCTATTTCTATGTGGTGGATGTTGATTTGTTGTGTTACTACCACTTGGCGGTGTAGGTGGAGGTGATGTAGCGGTAGTATGTACTGTTTGCGAGCTACTAGATGGAGTTCCTACAGGATTGCTCTGAGTCTCAATCTGTTTCCGTGGGGTATAAGGGTGGTAAGGGATACCCCCTTCTGTTCTGTTTGTATGGTTATGACTCTGTTGTCTAGTACTATCTGAACTATCTGCAAATATGGGAGATCTGAAATCTACTTTGTATTTCTTTCCACTACGTGTACATTCAATGTCATCAAAATCACTTTCAAACTCTTGTGACATTAGCTGCGGGACCCTGCTCCAACATCTCAACCTTCCCTATTTGGTGTGGTTTATGAATGACCCCATTCATTATGACCTGATGTGGCCTCCTATTCCTACCAAACTCCCTTCGGACATCCCTAATTTTTAGGGAAAGGAGGGGGAAGATCATCAAAACCACATCATGTCATTCCACTTATGGTGTTCCTATAAAAACATAGTGGATGATTCTATTTGATTGCGGTTGTTCCAGTGCACACTCACAAGTGTTGTATCCAAATGGTACATTGAGATGCCCCATGCCACTTATCTAGTTTTTTCCTTGTTATCCTTGATGTTCTTCCATTAATTGTAATTACTCGTATGCTATAATGAGGGAGTGGAAATCCTATTATCCCGTAGACAAAAAACTGGTACCCATATCATGGATCACATCCATGAGTGGCATCGTCTTCGTAGTTTGTGAAAAATCCAGCTAGGTGAAAGGATCTTCCTCGGTTAGTTTCTTAAAACCTTACTCCCCCTATCGCCAAGGATGTTGCATATGAGAAACCAAAAAACTGAGGAAGAAGAAATCCTCAAAGCACAACAGTTCGACTTTATCTATGCCCAATCAGGTTACCTTGACACCATCATACCTGATGCTCCTTGTGTTGGCTCCTCACGGTGTGATATGCTCGAGGAATCCCATTTTTTGATAGAGTCATTTGATTTGTTTCCTAGCACCCCCACCTGTACACAACCTCTCCTTAATTACCTCTTAATTTTGGTAACACCCCTATTGTTTCCAAACCAAGCTATGCCCCTGAATTTTCACGCATAGCAGATCATTTTGGAGCCACAACTTAATATGAGCCTCTTCCACCCATTCCTCACATTCATGGACCAAATTTCCTAAAACCTTCTTGTAATGATAAGATGGTAGTATTTGTAGCCCCTTTAGTTCCTCCTTCCTACTACCCACCACCTATGCAACATACACCTACTCTAGCCCTAGCTCCTCTTGTCTATCAAGAATAGATCCAGAATGAGTAGAACGTCCCCAATCAACCCACGCCCATTAAACAACAAGGGAAGGGAATGATACATAGATGTTGGAACCGAGGAAACAATCAACCTCAAGTTGGTGTCCTACAACCCAACCCTTTAAATAACAACATCATATATTTTAGAATATGGGGGTATTTGATGGATTGCCTCCCTATATTAAGTTACTCCCTTGATGCACCTGGCCACGTCTTACATACCGTATTAGAGGAAATTTGAGGTCTAAAATGGGCCTCCTAAGGAAAATAATAAAATAATAGTTATTAATTTTGGAGGAAGAATGAAAAAAATTACTTATTTGTTTGTATTTTTGACATATCTCCCTGTGTCTTTACTCAGATTATGAGTGGGAGGGCTGGTTGGATGCAGAATTTAATGCCACATCCAAGGAGTACCCACACTGCATACTTTTGATGGACCCCACTACCCCAAAAACAAGAAATACCTGAAAATACATGATGATGATGTCATCATGACATTTTTTTAGGTATTTCTTGTTCTTTTGGGTAGTGGGGTCCATCAAAAGTATGCAGTGTGGGTACTCGTTGGATGCATAATTAAATTCTGCATCCAACGAGCTCTCCCACTTGAAATTTGAGTAAAAATACAGGGAGATATGTCGAAAATACGAACAAGAAAAGTAGTTTTCTTTTATGATAGATATGTCAATTCAACCATTATAGTTGACTCATTTTATTGAAATTCTATTGGTTCTTGAATTCCAACTCACAAAATTTATTTTTGGCATATTTTCTTATAAGGCCCATTTTAGACCCCAAATTACCTCTAATTAGTAGGCAGGGGTTGAACACGATCACCCTTGACGTCATTTATAGAAAAAAGGTAGCAACAAAAGGGCTAAGAAGGGACTGTACACGAATTAAGGAAATAATATTTTCTTCGTAGTCCAAAAACTTAAATATCTTAGTAGACAATGCAAACATTGGGATGTAGATGGGAACATATATGGGAAGTGCTTGAAAATTCATCCAACCAATGCCCCTGCACAGAACCCTTAGCATCTAGCTAGACCTATTAAGAACCATCAGTTGTGTACAGACCATCTACGTACTATTTGTGATGTTTACATCAATTATACAGACTATTTCCCCCATATGAATCAATTCTTCCACTTGTTACAAGATAAAAATCAACATGAACCCAATGATGTCGCTCCAAAACAACCCAATCCAACACCACAAGGTCCTCCACCTATGGTGTTCCAGAACCCATTACCAAATTGAATAATGGTTTCAACCCAATCCTTGGTACCACAAAATACCACAACCACTTCTTTAGGTCAACTCATCAAACTCGATGTCGATCATATTATGACATTGTCATTTGACGCTAACTTACAAAATCGACGCAACCAATATGGATCCACCAGGAAAACCATTAATCCCTTCACAACATCTACCTTCAATTCTCTCGATATGTCCATACGTTTACCAATACCCCCCATAGATGCAACTTCCAATGTCCCTAAGTTTCCTTTGTGTCGCATTGTAAACAATCGCATTTCTACAACCGCTCTCAATTACAGTATCATCAATAACTTCACCCAATCTCCCCTTTCCATGTCTACTCTGGACGTTCTAAGAACTTGTTCTTCGCAACACAAATACATGTTATCTATGTTATGTTCTGGAAACCCCTCTAACTCCAGGTTGATCACTTTTGACTTGGATCAAGTTGAACCTTAGATTCCTTCATCCGTAGCCTTTCAAGTTCTTGTAATTGTTTGAAATTAGGTCATTCATCAATGTATCATCGATGAGGGTGTGTCCACTTATGTTATGCCAACCTTCATTTGGAAGAAGCTAGGATCCCTAACCCTTCAACCCTCAACCATTTCCTTACATTCTTACAATCGCATGCTTCCCAACCAAAAGGAGTTCTCACGAATGTCCCCATTGAGTTAGTAGGTAAAAATGTGTTGATCGACATCGAGGTTGTGAATGACCAACTATATTATAACCTACTCCTTGGATGTAGTTACATATACACAACGTGAGTCGTTTCTTCCAACATATTCTGACTCCTGATGCTCCCCCATGGTGGGAAGATCATGAACATCGACCAGTTGTCGTACTATGCTCCTAAAGGATAAGACACTTCAAATCATGTCCTCCCTACATTCGTCACCACTATTGATAGCGTATCCATCCCCTTGTTGTCTGCCATTGGTACATGCCTATTTGCACGTGCCCCTTTGATGAACACCTTTTTTTCCCTACCACCTCCTCCCTCTTCAACTAAGATATCATACTTATGCACCATGACATCCGGTAAAATTTCGAACTCATCAAAACCTTAGCCACAATTCCAACTGAAGATCACACCCACCTCTACTCTTTCTCCAGGAAATTATTGGGGGTCATTTCATGTAGACACCATCCTATTCTCTTTCTACCCTATGGAATCATGAGTAAACAAGTCATGGATACTCTTAAACTTTTGGGATTCACTTTGGGCATTCCATTGTGGTACCTTGACCTACCCATCCCCACCTTGACACCAAAAATCGTGTTAACACCCATCCAACCTATTGAGACAGCATCATATCCACCTCCTGGTACACAACCAAGTGCTTTTTCTTCCACTCATGCACCCCTGCTTCTACTAAGAATGGGGGAAAGGAACCAAACTTCCCTGTAGAACCACTTTCACCTCCTACTTGTTCCTTATGCAATGTCATCAAACATGCTACTCAAAATTTCATTATCTTTCCATTCCTTCACAACCACATACGCACAATAGTAGAGGTTACTGAGACTCTAATTGTTAATGTAGCAAACATCCCTATGGTTAAGAATGAAATGTTATAGATGAACCACTTGTGTGTAGTTTGTGGCCTCTATGGTCATTATTCCCATCATTTCCGAAACCTTCCTGAGTACCGATCCCTCCTTGTTAATCTCTGCAAGCACTCCCTTGATTCTGAAATCAGTGGCCTTAAAGAGATTCATCCACCAATTTATTCTTTGGCTACTGCCAACACCATTTCTATGATCTCAACTTCCAATCTTCCTTCCCCCACATTGTCAACAAATGCTCCCTTTGATATATCCCAATAACACTTTCATAACAACGAAGATATCCTTCAATTTCTCACAAATCCGGAGTTTCCATAGGATGACCTGCACCATCCATCATTTTTCATCCCCAATGAACCTCCCTCATCATCGAATCATTTATTTGTCGAATCGAAAGACTTTATTTATGGAAGTGTTAGTTGGTTCAAAAACCCAATATCTTCCCTTGAAACCTTTGAAGAAGGTAACATAGCCAATATATCACCAACCATCCAAGTCGACATCTCAATGAAACCTAGGATAGTTGAGAATATCACGCTCATTGCTTCATGCTCTCATGAGGAAGTCACATCCTATAAGACACATTTTCAAGAGTCTCGTAATGTTTTTTCTTGCTCCTACACTAGAATACCCAAGCTTAATCCATCTATCGTTGAGTATCGCATTGAAACATGGACCAACGTTTCCCCCATTCGCTAAAAGAAATGACCCATCCACCCTTGAAAGGTCCCTGCCATCAAAGTAGAGATCTAAAAACTGCACAAGGCAAGATTTATATACCTCATTGGGTATACCACTTGGGTTTCCAACCATGTTCCCATTGATAAAAAATAGGTAACCTTTCATGTGTTTACTGACTTCTATGATTTGAATTTGGCTTGTCCCAAATACAACTTCCTTACTCAGTTTATCGACGAGATCATAGAGGCATGTTCCAGCCATGAAGTATTTTACTTCATGGACGATTTCTTGGGTTACAACCAAATCTGAATCCACAAAGAAGATCAGTATAAAACCTCCTTTACCAACCCCTTGGGAACTTTTGTGTATCGTGTCATGCCGCTTGTCCTTAAAAATGGTGAAGCCATTTTTTAGCAAGCCATGTAATTTTTCTTCCATGACCTTTTTCACCTTATCCTTTTCTATTTGGACGACCTTATAGCTCGATATTAGAAGAGTTACCAACATTTGGAAGACTTATAACAAGTATTCCTTCAATGTCACAAATATAATGTCCACTTAAACCCCCTAAAGTGTGTTTTATGTGTCCGAGCAAGTCACTTATTAGTATTCATTATGTCCCATAAAGGGATTATTGTGGATTCTTTGAAGATTCAAGAAATCATGAATATTCCCCCTCCATGCACTCTGTGTCAATTGCAAAGACTTCAAGGCAAGGCCAATTTTCTTCATCGGTTCATCTCATATTATGCAATGAAATTCCATGGATTCTTACACTTGCTCCGTACCAACATTCATTTTGTGTGGGATGAGAAAGCACAAGCCACTTTGGGTGCATTGAAATAACCTATGACTTCTTATCCCTTGTTGTCTCCTCCTAACTTCAACAAGGAGTTTATCCTTTATGTGTCAACATATGAAAATGCTATCTCTAGAGTCCTAGTCCAAGAAGATGATGCTTGTTAAGAGCATGTGATCTGTTATGTGAGTCAAAAGCTTTCTATACCATCATTACGTTACTCCCACAAACATAAAATGGACCTAGCCATCATATTTTTTGTAGAGAATCTATGTCATTACATTCTCATGAGACACACCATAGTTATGATAAATTAAAACCCCATGCATTATCTCTTGAGTCCATGCCTCATCCAAGGTTGTTCTTCCAAGTGAATTTTCATTCTTCAAGAGTATGAATTGGAATTTCTCACACCCAAAAGCACCAAATCTTTGGCATTGGATTCCTTTATGGAAGACCTCCCATCATTCTCTACCTCACCTCCTATCATGGTCAATATTCTTAATGAATTCATATTATTCATTTCTACTGAAGACCCATGGTATGGGAGCGTCCTTCTTTATTTGTGCACTAAAAAATGTGTACCTCATTTAAACCATGAAGATCATCATCGCATCCAACATCAGGATACTTGATATGTCATTATCAATGATTTCTTGTATCCTCATGCTGTAGACACAATATTACATTGTTTCCTCACCCATGACAAAGCCGAACAAGTCTTGAATGAATGTCATAGTGGATCCTATGGTGGACACCTCTTCCATTTGTCTACTTCCCACAATATTCTCCACTTTGATTATTTTTGTTCCACTATCTTTGCTAAAAAAATTTGGAATATATTAAACCCACTCAATACTTAGGATAAAATAATTAATCATTATTTGATTAATTATGTACCCACTAGCTTAATAAGTTGGCATCCATTTGCACCTTAAAGTCAACACAAGCCATCTATACCCCAGGAATTCTTTATTTTTTCTTCTTGGTTCATCTTGACCACTTTATTGACTCCTAGAATTAGTAACCGCGCTTTACAATAGATTCTTCTTTATCCATCTTTTCTGTGGATAAGGTAAAGCTAGGGATGGTTTTAAGGAACCATACTTATTTAAAAGTGTATAAATGTTGGCGAACCTTTCCAATTCTTAAAATGCAAACTATAAAATGTTTGGCAATATTTTTCAAAAAATATTTTTATTTCCAAGGATTTTATATCGATTATATAATAATTTGGTGATTTCCAGGGTGAAAACATTTTACCCCATCAAAATTGCGTGAAACAAGGCTTCAAAAAAAGAAAAATGGCGAATGTTTTTTTTGGAGAAAAACATGGAAAAATAGCCCATGGGATAAATTTCGCCCCTAAAATTATCCTTGGGTAAAGCTAGTTAACTAGGGAACTAGTATATTTTGTTGTCAAACCATCCTTCATGAATTTCTCTCCATTTTCTAGGATTATCATGTTTTTCTATCACTCTTGAAAACTCACTCATGCTTTTGATAATCCGTGAGGTTCTTTACTAATTTGGGAAGTGCTTTATCCACCTACAGGGGTTTATCATATTTTGGTAAATCAACCTTTTGAGATTTATGAGTTGTATCCATACAAATATATTTTCCTATGAGGGATTTACTATTTATGTACATATTATTCATCATTATTCAATGAAAGGATACATTCCAATATTCATCTCTTCATTCATGTGATTCAGTCTCTTTTATTTTCTTTATTTTTCATGTGTATGCTTGTGAGAATTATCTTAGCAGCAAGATCTATTTCCTGTGCTTCTTCTTAGCATCATTGCTCATAGCACTGAAATATTATTTCTACATGGTATCAGAGCATAAGTTTGATCAAGTTCTACATAGGTGAGGAGCTTATCCTGTCTCCTATCCCTCACTAAAGAAGAGCTTGTCTAGCTTACAATATTTTCTTCTAGTTTTGTTTTGCAGGTTGCATAGACCTTCTTCTTGAGTGCATCAACTCATAAATATGGATTATTCCTCATCTATAATTATTACTCACTTCAAATACCACGAATGGAAATCCAAAATTGGTATTCTATTGCGCAGTAAAGGACTATACATAGTTACTCTAGCTTTGGAGAATGAGCTCAATGCTGTGATTGATAAATATATGTGGAATAATAGGTTGGATGAAGCCTATGGATTGCTTCACCCCTCTATTTATCCTGATCTACTCTTTTATATAGATGATTTTACCACTCCAAACTAAGTGTGAACTCAATTGGAGTCTGTATTTGGAGTTCAAGATGAGCTAAGAGTGCATTAATTGGAGATTGAGTTATTCTCACTGAGTCCAAGTAGTTTTGATTCTCTTGAGGGTTTCTTCACCAAGTTCAAGTTACTTGTTCTAATGATAAATAAATGTGGGATTGAGAAGGAATATGATTAATTAATACTTTCCATTATTTCTAAATTGGTTCTTGATTACTCAGTTTTTGTGTCTACTTTTCATGCTACTAGACTTGTTGTTCCTAAGTGGAAAATTCCTTCTTTAAATAATTTTCTTGAATCACTAATAAAGGAGAAAGATAAATTGATCCATATGGGTTTCATTAATTAATACAAGGGAAAGTATCATGCTCTCATGGTTCAAGGAATCAAGAATTCAAGATCCAAAGAAAATAAAATTGTGAAAGAGAAGAATCCAAAGTCAGAAATTGAAGATGAAAGTTCAAAGCCTACAGATGAAGATTCAATAAAGAAGGGTAAGAAGAAAGGGAGCACATCCAAGTTTTCTTATTCTAGAAACCGATTTCATCTAGAGAAGAAGTTTTTCAAGAATAATATGGACATCAGCTCTCAACTTCATGAGAAGCACACGATCTAAGTTCCATATGAGCTAGAGAAGCTTGTTGGTTCCTCAGAACACTATCATAGTGCGTTGATCCAAGGTGATATTACTTATTATTTGATTTCCAAAGTTAAATAATTTTCTCATGTATCTGATATAGATTTAGTATTTGATATATAAGAATCATAAATATCATATCCTTTCTTTGATAATCATCCTATCAGTCTCCTAGATTCATTTCCCAAAAATTGTGATTTTTCACTAGATACTGACTTGTCTTTGAGAAACTCTTCCTCGCTCCATAATTATGATTTAGAAGCATGTTTTCAGGATTATATGCATGAAATGAAACAAATAATACCAGCATCCATACCATGTACCATGCCTGTGAATAATCCTAAGGCTATACAAATCCCAAGTTCACTAGTTGATTCTTCATTGGTCTCTTATACAGTGTTACTTATCTTACATGGTTTTAAGTATTTCCTATATTTAAATGGTTTGTTATCCATGAATTTAGTCATATTTGGATGGATATTAATTTTTTTTGGATATATTCTAAACACTTATGGTTCATATCTCATGTCCATCCATCATTCATATTTTTACACCGATCAGTTTTCCCCAGTTGCTCATAGTTTTCTTAGTCTAGCCCTATATCCTCATGGATTCATTGAATAATTTGTGTTTGTTGTTTGACATGATAATGTTTCTGATATATTGAATTTTTATCAGCCTCATATCATATCTGGTAAGGTTCTACATTAAATTGGAAGAATGACATGTGATTCACATCACAATTTTGCAGCTATTCAAGGAATTGAGTGTGTAACAAATTGTCTTAATTTTTGTACTCTATGGGAAGGAGTATGCACATATATATTTTTCCATTTCAGATTGTGTTTGCATATTATATTTTTAAAGCAGCAATAACCATTCATATAATTTTCCTACTTCATCAGTTGATGATATACCATGAGTCTCTCCTCTTCTTTCTTGCAGGTTCTACACTCTAGCGCATGATCATGGAGTTCATGATTTGTTCATCAAGTATTTCATCCATAAGTAGTTCATTCATCTCATTTGAGTGAAGATAAAGATATGTTGAAGACATATTATTTCAAATTTTGTTCATTTTCCTTTATTGAGGGAGGATTTTCCCCATGTGGTTTTTCCTCTTTCCTCACTTTTTTGGACATAATAATTGTTAAAGGGCGACCATAGCCTTGTTGTTGGGCCCTATATACACCTATATTTTTTACATACCATCATAAATTCAGACTTAAATGGGGGTGTTGGAATATATTAAATCCACTCAATACTTAGGATAAAATAATTAATCATTATTTGATTAATTATCTACCGACTAGCTTAATTAGTTGGCATCCACTTACACCTTAAAGTCAACACATGCCATCTATACCCCAGGAATGCTTTATTTCTGATTCTAGGTTGATCTTGGCCACTTTATTGACTCCCAGAATTAGTAACTACACTTTACTGCAGTTTCTTCTTTATTTTTCTTTATCCAACTTTTCTATGGATAAGGTAAAGCTAGTTAACTAGGAAATTGGTATCTTTTGTTGCCAACCCATCCTTCATGACCTTCTATCCATTTTTTACGATTAACATGTTTTTCTATCGCTCTTGAAAAATCACTCATGCTTTCTCTAATTCGTGAGGTCCTTGACTGATTTGGTAAGCACTTTAGCCACCTATGGGGGTTTATCATATTTTGGTAAGTCAGCCTTTTGAGATTTATTACTTGTATCCATAGAAATCTATTTTACTATGAGGTATCTATTATTTATGTACACTATTATTGATCATTATTAAATGGAGGGATACACTCCAATATTCATCTCTCCATTCATGTGATTAAGTCTCTTTTCTTCTCTTTATTTTTCTTGTGTATGCTTATTAGAATTATATTAGTAGAAATATATATTTCCTTTGCCTCTTCTTAGAATCATTTCTCATAGCATTGAGCTATTATTTCTATATTTTTGTTCAAGAAATCAAACACTGTCATAGTTTCCAACTCTTTTCTTCAAAGGAAAGGTCACCTCCTATGATGCTACATCCTCTTGTTACAGTCTATGCCTTCTTTAAGTGGGTGATTGACTTCATGACCTGTAACCCTCCTTTGGTGGGTGACCCTAAATACAAAATTTTGGCTATTGATTACTTCACCAAGTGGATCGAAGCCATTCCTACCTTCAACTGTAAAATTGAATCTACAGAACTCTTCTTCTTTAACCATGGTATCACTTGTTTTGGTGTCCCACTCCAGTTACTCTCGGACAACAGTTCTCACTTTGAGGACGTTGTTTGGATAGATCTATATGTTATGTTGAAGTTTGAACAGTAGTATTCCTTTACTTATTATCCTTGAGAAAATGTCCAAGTTGAGGTTGTCAACAAGATCCTTAAAACCATGCTATAATGAACGGTGGAAAAACACAAAACTAGATAGAATCACTTGGTATTTTCCATGCTTTGGGCCTACTGGTTTTACCCCATTCCATTTATTCCATGGTGTGTATTTGATTCTTCCCATTAAATTCCAAATTCTTCCATTTCGTCTCGTCGTCGAACTTATACCTAATACTTCACCATTTCAAAAATGCCTAATTATTCTTGAACAAACTGATGAGGAATATCGTGATGCTATCCAAATGATAGAAGAAAATAAGACCTTATATAAGTCCCATTATGACTCCCATGTGCACTGTAATGTGCCCATTCAAATAATTGCATAGCAGGACAATTCAATCAATCCTACTAGTTCCCTAGGTTGGATGGATACATTTGGAATTTTAATAAGGGGGATAATAAATGATGTTCATACATTATAAAGGAATAAATATTTAATAATGGATCTAATTAAATAAATACAAGATAAAATTGAAGTGGCAATGGAGCATGGAGACACATGGATATTATGCGGCCCACAGAAGCTATAATTTCTATGCCACATGGAATCCTTCTCTTGCAATTTCAAATCCATGGGAAGCCTAAATTTTATTGAATGAGTTATAAGGCTATACACTTGTCCATATGCATCATAGGTCTAATTTGGAAGGAAATTTAACTTACATAGGAGAGGAAGAGTCATTTTGGATCTAGTGAGACACTTGGACTAGATTCCCCTACTCTATGACAACAATGATGAATATGCTATGACACCTATGACACAAATAAGATATCAAGGATAAAATTTGATATATATAACATTTCAGTTCAAAATAAATCATTCAAGAGGGAACTTATGTGATTTTGAGAAGCTCAATGAGTTCCTACTCGAATTGGGGGAAGATGGAACACTAGGAAAGGGAGGACACATGGCAAATCTTGAGCACACACCCTAATTCGAAGTGGCTTGATTTTGTGGATGGATTGGTAACCTTATAAGTCTAAGGATGTTTTTAAAATACAGGGATCATCCAATATAATAAATTTTTATCATTTGGGAAATTTGCATTTGTGAGTTGAGAGAGCTAGTGGATGACTAGTTCTTGCCTTAGCCAATTTTGAGGGTGAAAGATTCCCATCAAAGTTGGTGTTTGGAGAGGACACTCAGGTATTTCATGGAGATTTTATGGAGTTTTATTTTTAGGTAATCTATAGGGAAGCTCATGGTTCCTTCTGTTGCATCACTTTCTCTCAACCATTTCCAGTTTTTATTGCATATTCTTGCTCATGGAGGGATTGCGCTTTGGGTGAGCTATTGTACTCTTTGGAAGAGATTATCCTGGTCTATTTCTGATTGTATTAAGTTCAATATTCTCTGTTATTCATTCTCATAGAGTCTCAGGTTGAAATATCCAATATTTGTATGTTAAAATGACTATTAATGAGTAAACAATGACCATTTCCCCACTATATTAATGTATGCTATGGTAATGTTGATTATTTCGAATGGAAGAATGTTCTCTAATATATTTACGATGAATTGACTGTAATTTATGTGTATTAAAAGTTTCATGTTCAACACTTAATCATTTGAATCCATTTTACCCAGTTTAATTGCATTTGGATAAGATTTAGTGCCTTTTCCCCCAAGGGTCAAATTAGTGATTTTGTAGTTGTTTGGGAGAGGGTCATAACAACATGTATAAACTAAATAATGATGCATATGAGACCTTAACAATGTCACTTAACATCATCTACATATTTTCATAAATTCTTGTGGGTTTGTGTAGTATCCTTGATATGATATACAAATCATAATATTAACTTTCAGCAATTTTAATTAAATTTCTGCTATTACACTTGCAAACATTCAGTAAATTCTTGACTGTGAAGTTAGGGTATTTTACTGGGATAAATTTCAGGAAATGTAGTAGGAAGGGGAAGAAACAAAATTTAATTCATAAATAATATTTCCTCTTCCCTAACACATTTATGTCTAGCACCATTTGGGTTTTAGAATCCGCTATGCGGAAACCTTCTTCCATGCTTATGAGCTACCAAACCATGAAACTACGAAGAGTAGTTCAGTATTTTTAAACCAGGAGATTTGGGAAACTTGCATAGGGTTTTTAAATAATTCATATAACATAAAATAAAGTTTTTGGATATTTTGTAGTAGATATGGAAGGTTCTGGGGATTTTTGCAACAACTTGCGGTTCTTTGGAATTTTGGCCTAGTGGGATCTTGCGTAATGGAGGATCCCAAAACCTAGTACGAATTCAATGAATGTATGAAATGGAATAATTTATGGATACGTATCTATTCCAGTGATATTCAACAACTTACATAATCACAAATCACTTGGTATAACTCTCTGAAATTAAAGAACAACTAGACTAGTCAAAATTAGCTAGTAATCTAGCAAAACGGTGTGCAAATAAGCTTGAATTTTGGAACAGAAAAATATAAGACCTGATAATTTAATTTTACAGAGCCTATTAAATCATATCATACCATCCAAACTCATTCTCATGGACAATACTGAGTTATTATTGCACTAGGAGGATCAAATCCCTCATTTTGATGACTAGTTAAGCTTATAGATATAAAACTGAGTATGCAACCTTAAGGGACATTAATAGTTCGACTTGAAAGAGAGAAATGAAGTATTTATCAGTGTTTATATATAAAATATTAAAATAATCATTAAAAACTACATCAAGGGAATCACAATGATAGGAAGGAGGCCCAAAACATGACCTGGGAGGGGATGAGAGCATAGGTGAAGCATGGGATTCACTGGAGTTCGACCTGAACGTGACGAAGACTAAAAAATATCTCTGAGATTAATTCAATTTATTAAATCAAGCACTTCATACCTGAAATAGAAGAGAATAGGACTGAAGGAGAGGGGAAGGGAAGGTCTAGGGCTCATCCCCCAGGGCTATGAGGTGCATCACTCAGAAAATAATGCTCACATAGAATCAAGCAATAAAATAATCATCCAAACTAGAAAAATAAATGAAAGGTAGTTTTAACACTTCTTTTATAGAATTAATATTGACCTGTTGAGCAAGTTGCTTGGCTTGGTGACCTGTGAGAATAGGTCACCCATGAGTGGACATACTTTCCTTTCTTTTCTTTTCTTTGGATTTCTTTCTTTTTCTTCTTTTTCTGACTTTCCTTCTTTTCTGAACTTTCATTCTTTTCATACTTTCCTGCTTTTCATGTTTTATCATGCTTTCTAGATTTATGCTACTTTTCCTGAAATATTCCTCTTTTCTCATTTTTGGCATCATTTTTTGACTCTAGTGCTTACTTGACTTCTACTCGAAGTAATTCCTCCAACCTTATCCACTAATTCGAATTGGTGGGCCAATTTATCCATTTATTCAGCATAACAAAACAAAAACTAATTGTACCAATAATATTAAATGCTCCATATTTATTTATTTTAAGTGGGTAGAAACTATGGATAAATTTAAATGCACACTCCTAATTAACTAATTGGTTCATCTTAACCCATCATAAATTATTTAATTCAATCTGTCATTGGGATCCATGGGGTTCAATCTGCTTCATGTTGCTATCAAAATGGGATCATGACAGCCCTCCCTTCCCAAGATTGCTTGTCCTTAGGAAGTATCCCAGGAGATCCATCATGCTTTTGTTGCACTACCGTGATCATAATCCTCTCTCTAATAAAATATTCACTACATATGTAACTGAACATGCCTACTTTTATCCAAGTGAAGCAATTGGAAAGTGTTCCAAGATCCCATAAGAATATCAAAAATGAAAATATACCACTACTATGTAAAGTATAATTCCATCCAAGGAGGTGTTCCCTATGTGGGAAACTGAAACCAAGTGCAACATAAATGAACTGGTGCGAAATAGGGTTGGGTTTCTCCATCATGCCAACATGTAAACAAATTCTCCAAGGACAAACAATGCGAGGATCCTATTTCTTTTATGGAACCCCGATGGATTGGAATACCATCCAACAAAATATTTTAAGCAAAAGAGTTCCTAAATCCCATTGTTCATGCGGCATCTCCCCAAACATTAGTAACAAGAAAAAATTAGTATCATATGAAATGTTTGGAAAGATGAAAACATCATACCACCATATTGGAAAATCATTCTTTATAATGAAAACCTGAAGCTTTGAGGGCCCCTCAATCAATATATGCAACTCTCCAATTAGGGATGAATCAAATAAAGACTATACATCACCAAATATTCCTCCAAAAAAGTGAGGCCACAATTCCAACTGAAAATTTCTCATGTGACCAATGCACACAAGGAACAAGTGTGTTATCCATGAAATTCAAGTGACAAGGGTGAGGATCCAATGTCCTAAAATTATTCTCCAAAAGAGAGTAATTTGTGTCAAAATCAGTCATGTTCATGTTTCCCTCAAATAACGAGGTATCATGGTCTCTATGGAACTCAACAGGTGCTCCCCTCTTGATCCACTCGCTCAACTCTCTACCATTGATCCAAGGGTGCAAAACTCCATCAATTGACCCACACATTGAAGGTAAGTGTAGATATGATTCCTTCTTGTCAAACTTGGATGCACACACATGCCTTTTCTACTTCTTGTAAATCATAGAAAAATCAACAATATTAAAAACAATTTTCTTGCAACAAGACATAAAAATTTTACCTTCTAGATTTTCCTCTTCAGTGATTCCTCTATCCAAACATCCAATGGATGAATTGGAGATAATTATTTCTTATTTATATGATCGATAATCATCCATATATTCTTCAATAGGATCTATCTCCAATGGGGACAAATCATGATCACCTTGTTGTACATCTGACACAAACCAGAAAAACTTCTTCACCCACTGTTCATTCCCCATTGTTGTTGTTGAATCTAGGAAATCCAGGAAAGAACCATGAACCTTATTTGCATGTTTTCAACCTTCAATAATCATGCTTATTGGTTCAAATTTTTCATTACTGTCTAGCCCAAATTGGGTGCTCTCATCCCAATCTTCCATGGGAGATTGACTATCTTCAAGGAACAACTCAAGTTTTTTTGGAAAGAAATCAAGTGCTTGGTTCTCATCAAACAGTTCTACACACTCTTCAAGCACATACTGAGTATAATTCTCCTCATGGTCCACCCACTCATTAGGTTCCTCCATGGACTTTTTTATTCCATTTACCCAAAAGAGATGACTCTCAGGAAAGATTGAGGATTCATTCAATTCTTGCCACTCTTGTTGGAATTGTCCTATCTTCATTTGTGATTCTAAGAGGTAAATTTGAGTGTATCTCAAATAATATTGGGTGTCCGACAAATGAACTTTGAGATTGTATTTATCTTCTTCATATATGCAAATACTTTCTTCATCATGCAGTGATGCTTCCTGTAATAAATTTACAAGATGAAACATGTCATTTTTATGTGAAAGCAATTGTGACATTGCTTGAGGACATTTATTTCTGGATATTCTCCATGGATTTCAAGGAAGATTGGTCTTCCATTAAATAAAATCCCCAACACATACTTGAAAATGAAGAAAGAGTGTCATGGATAATTTTTAGGGCCTCTTGGATCCTCTGTTCATTTATATTCAATGACCCTGCAAGAAGATGAGGTTCTTGTAGATGTTCATCCTCTTCATTTTCCATCACTGGATCAATTTCATACAGTGCAATGGAGGTTTTGAAATACTATCCATATTTTGTTACTGAAATATTCTCATATTTTAAGTCCTCAACAACATAATTTGGGTTTCAACTTAAGTGCTCATTCATCCTTGGTGCACCAAAAATATATTCTCTCAAAGTTTCATCCTTCCTACTGCATTCATTTTTTACACCAGAATTCTGAACCTCTTCACTAGGGGGCACAACCATTATGAAATTTTCACTGGAAGTGGATGCCATATAATATTTACAAAATGGAACATAAAAACAATAATTTACTAACTCTCGGCGTGTCATGTTCTCCTCCTTATGTTGTGGAATAATGATGGCATGTTCACCCATCCATTTCTCTGCTTCTCACCCTAATGATATGTGCTCAATTTTTGCTTCCTTGTGAGGCCCAAGGGATGACTGTAAATATGAATTGTGTTTCTCTTTTGGATCATATCAAAAATATTTCTCACCATCATCAATCTTCCCCATCTCTTCTGCACTTATCTTGAAATCAACCATAAAGAAATTTGGAGTCATTTCACCTTCCACGTTACCAACAACTAGACATTGGACTATTGGATATTTAGCTGTTCATGGATATTCCTCATATCCTTCTGAAAAAAGGATTTGTTGACTCATCATCCTCATGGTTTCTGCATATAGGCTGATCTATATTTGGGGAGAACCCAAATAATTTCTCAAAGAAACCATGTGTTGATGGCTCTAATGAATCTTCACATTTGGTCCTCTTTTCTTCTCCTTTACTTTGGGAAGTGGAAAAACTTAGTTCCTTTATTGATGGATTCTTTTTCTTCAAAGAAACTTCATGTATTAATTATTTTGAAAACAAAGACTCTCCAAATTTATTTCCTTCATGCTGAGAGATGCTACTACTCCCTTGTCCATGTTTTCTTGCCAACTTCTTGGGAATGAATTCTCTAATCTCTTTATCTGATTGGATGATGCTTTGAGATACATATTTCAGCCCTTCAACATTATTTGCATCAATATTCTTAAATATTCTCAATCATCCATTTTTGAATGCTCTTTGTCATAATTAGGTTGATATTTGACTATGGAACATGAAACTTTTCCATCCATATGGCTATATGAATAACCATAGTCTCTCCTTTCAATTATGATCTCATGGGAGATACTTGTAGAAGGTACTTATTGGAAATTTTATTCTTCATACTATCTGCAATAATATTATTATTGATCATCATAATATTCATCATAATCCTCATAAGAATAATATTCATCCTCATACAACTCAAAGTCTAAATCTTCCATGACTGGAACTAATTCCACAACTGCAACTTGAAGATATTGTTGAGCTACTTTTCCACTAAGAGCTACTTTCCATAGTATGAGCCAAGGAAAGTGCTATGATACCACTGTTATATCCTTGATATTATATACAAATCATAATATTAACTTTTTTCAATTTTTATTAAATTTTTGCTATTACGCTTGCAAACATTCAGTAAATTGCTCACTGGGAAGTTAAGGTATTTTATTGGGATAAATTGTAGATAAGGGAGTAGGCAGGGGAAGCAACCAAAAGTAATTTAGATAGAGGATTTCCTGTTGTCATGTTCCCGTTTTGAAAACACCATGAAGTAGATTGAACCCCATGGATTCTAGTGATAGATTGAATTAAATAATTAATGAGGGATTACGATGAACCAATTAATTAATTAGGAGTGTGCAATTAAATTTATCCATAATTGCTATGCACTTGGAATAAATAATTATGAAGCATTTAATATTATTGGTGCAATTAAGATTTTTATTTGTTATGTTGAATAAATGGATAAATTGGCCCACCAATTCGAATTAGTGGATAAGGTTGGAGGAATTACTTGGAGTACAAGTCAAGTAAGCACTAGAGTCCAAAAATGATGCCAAATATGAGAAAAGAGGAATATTTTATGAAAAACAACATAAATTTAGAAAGCAAGATAAAATAGGAAAAGCAGGAAAGTATGAAAAGAAGGAAAGTTTAAAAAACAAGGAAATTCCAAAAAAGAGGAAAACAAAGGAAATCCAAAGAAAAGCAAAACAAGGAAAGTATGTCCACTCATGGGTGACCTATTCTCATAGGTCACCAATCCAAGTAAATTTCTCAACAGGTCAACATTAATTCTATAAAAGAATTATTACAACCACATTTTAGTTATTTTTCTAGTTTGGTTGATGATTTGATTGCTTGATGCTATGTGAGCATTATTTTTTGAGTGATGCACTTTAGAGCCCTTGGAGATAAGCGCCAGACCTTCCCTTCCCCTCTCCTTCAGTACTATTCTCTTCTATTGCAGGTATGGAGTGCTTGATTTCAGAAATTGAAGTAATCTCAAAGATATTTTGTAACCTCCATCATGTTTATGTCGAGCTCCAGTGAATCTCATGCTTCACCTATGGTCTCAGCCCCTCCCGGGTAATGTTTTGGGCCTCATCCCTATCATTGTGAGTCCCTTGATGTAATACTAAGTGATTATTTTAATCTATGATATATACCCACTGATAAATACTGTATTTATCTCTGTTAAGTTGAAATATTACTGTCCCTTAAGTCTACATACTCATTTTTATATGTATAAGCTTAACTAGTCATCAAAATGAGGGATTTGAGCCTCCTATTGCAATAATTGTTGATTCTTGTCCATGAAAATGAGTTTGGATGGTATAATATGATGTAATAGGCTATGTCAAATTAAATTATCAGGTCTTATATGTTTCTGTTCCAAAATTCAAGCTTATTTGCACACCCTTTCTAGATTACTAGCTAATTTTGACTAGTCTAGTTGTTCTTTAATTTCAGAGAGTTATACTCAGTGATTTTTTATTCTACAAGTTTATACATATCAATAATAGACATACCTATCCATCCATTATTCCATATCAGACATTCGTTGAATCCATACTGGGTTTTGGGATCCTCCATTGCGCAGGATCCCATGAGGCCAAAATTGCCAATCCACTACAAACTGTCCAAAAACTTTATTTTATGTTATTTGAAGGATTTAACAACCCTATTCAAGTTTCCCAAAGCTCCTAGTTGAAAAATATTCAAATACTCTTCCTAGTTTCACGGTTTGGTGGCCCAAAGGCATGGAAGTAGGTTTCTGCATAGTGGATTCTGAAACCTAAATGGAACAATATCTAAATGTGTTAGGGAATAGGAAATAATTTTTCTGAATTACCTTTGGTTTATTTCCCTACCTAATCCCTTGTCTGCAACTTATCATAGTAGAATACTATAACTTCCTAGTCAACAGTTTACTGAATGTTTGCAAGTGTAATAGCATAAATTTAATTAAAATTGCATAAAGTTAATATTTTGATCTGTATATCAGATGAGGGATATTATAGTTTGTGATCATTTTATAAGCCATTTCCAGCATTTACCCAAGGGGAATCGGAACCCCAATTTTCTAGTAAAGACTCCTACTTTGACCAGGACATTAAACAAGTTTGCAGAAGGAATTGGAGGGTCATAAATCATCCCTGAGAATCATATTCAAGTATTAATATTAGTAATACACATTTTGATATGATTTGGGTGCATTTGGGACAATTTGGATACCTAGACATCAAAAGTAGTCAAAGGTCGAAATAGGGAAAAAGTGAAAAATTGGTCATTGTAATAAAATTTCGAGAAAGGGACATTACAAGTGGTATCAGAGCATGATATTGGCACCTGATGTGGTCTAATATTTATGAGGACAAGAATTCAAGGACCACCATTAGATATCTAAACCAAAAGTTCTTTTTTTGAAGAGGAAACTATGACTAAGGATAAAAAGGGAACCTCATATTATGGTGAGGAGTATATAAAAATCATGGAACCTATCTTTGAAGACATGACCAAGAATATTATGGAAGGATTTGAATTAAAATATTTTGATCTTAATAAAACTAAGGGGAAAAATACATCAGCTTTCTTGAAGGAGAAAAAGGAGGAGACCCATGAACCACCTAGTTCTAAAATAGGTGAAGTAGAAGAAGCAGTACATGAAGAGGATTGAAAGTCACTCCCAAGTGACTCTAAAAAAGATGAAGAGATATCACATGAGTATGAAGAAGTTTCTATTGAAAATATTGAATATCATTTCGAGACACATCCTACTTTGGAAATGAAACAAAGAGCATCTATTGATGGATGCTTGAACTATGAAGGAGTACCTACTAATGGGTGCTCACACCTATACGTTGGTGACATAGAGATCACTTTTGAAAGTGTTGCTGCAATCCAAACTTCCATTAAACATGAAAATTACTACCTTGTAGTAGTTGAAGGAGAAACAAGATCAACTTCCCCATCACCACTTGAGCTTCATGAAGTTGGTCCAAGCAAGAAGTAAGAATATGAGGAGGTTCATTTGCAAGAGACTCATTTTATTGAAGGGTCCTTAAATATGAATGAAAAGAAGATACAAGATTCCCTTAGAATACTCCATGACACTCAAGCATTGGTATTGAATTCTTGTTGGAAATTTTCTTCATTGGAGGAGCCATCATTCCTTGAAGACATGGAGAATATTCAAAGAGAAATGTGCAAAATCAAAGGGAATTTCATGTCTTTTATTTTTTATACAAAAAATGTGATTGAGCTTAGTGAATGGTTACATGAATCCTATTTTTAAGAATAATGAAGATATTCATAAGCTTCGAATTCAAAATGAGCAACTTCTTGAGAGGTTGCAAGATACGTGTTCTTCCTCCTATGTTTCATATTTTCATATGGTAGATTTCTTGGAGGATTCTAATGACATGAGGGATCATGAGAAACATGGAAAATTGTAGGTTCTTGATTTGATTGAATATGATATTGATTATATCCAATCACTTTTTTGGGTGGAAGAGGAACTTGAGTTACCTCTTGAAAATGGTTACACACTTTTTGGAGAAGTGCATGATTCCACCACCTTGGAAATAACCCACAAGGAAAGTTTTGCAGTTTTAAGGGAGGTGCATAATCCTACCCCTATGGATCCTTCACATGATGAAATTTTTTTACTTTCATATTTTTAGTGCCAGAAATTGTTCTCAGACAACTAAAGAACAAGACAACACAATCTCATAAAATAAAACTAAGTAAAATAGTTTTTTAGGGTTTTGGGTTTACAATTTGTTAATAAGAGGGTAAAATCTCATCAGGCTAAGACAACACTAAATCATGTAACAGTGAAGAAGTGATATGTATAATATATGAAACATAAACCAGAAAAAAACATACGCACAAAACTAAATTTCACCCACAGTTCACAAGCATTCGATGAACCATAACATCAAACAAGAAATGAATTTGTCAACTGAGTGACTACACCAATAAAAAATGAAACCAGAAAATAGAATCAAATTGGATTATAGTTTTCATATATATCATAATCAGTTATCAAAAATACATAAGAGTATCTGAACTTAGCTCTGTATACAGTATCTTGGAAGCCTCCCCTTGTACAAAAATTCAAACCTCTACTCATTCTAATTTCTTTCTTTTATTTTTGTTACATCCAGAAAATAGTTATCTAACTAAATAAGTACCATCTACATCAAACTATTGAAACACTAGTAAGGTAAAAGTTTTCCAAAACAAACTAATATCTTTACAAAAGTTAACTAAAAGACAACTGTCATTAATATCCTTTTAAAGATCTTCCGTAGCTTCAGCCAAAAGTGTTATTCCCTCTAAAGCTTGAGTTTTTCTTCTAGTTCTCTACTACTCAGCTTCTAGGTCTTCAAATCTCTTTTATAATTCTTGATTTTGGTGAGTTACTTCTTGGATAGTCTGCTTTAGTTCTGCACATAAGTTTTGTTTCTGCCTTTTCCTCTTCAATGCTTCCTTCAAAACCACAATCAATTCTTGATAATGGTTGTTAATATCCTCAATATATTCTCTTAGTCTTTTATTTTCCATTACCAGTACTTCATTTGTTTCATGCAGAAACTCTATTTGGTACTTGTACTATTTGACACTTTTCTGAATATTTTCATTCTCAAAATCTATATGTTTCCCTTCTTGGAATGAAGAAGTTGTTTCTGATAACCAAGGGACATTCAACCTCTTAAAAATTTCCTCATCATCCTCTTCATTCTTAAAAATATTTGTCAGTACAGGAATATATGGATATTTAACACCCTCAAAATTGCACTGGATTGATGGTACTGCAATTTTCTCTTTACTTGTACATGATTCTAACATTACTGAATGATGCTTCCTAGTATAAACCTGCTGAGGATTAAGACTTTCCTTTTTCTCTTAATCTTCTAACTGCTTTGGAACTTTCTTTTTTACTGGTGATGAATCAATGATCGAAGAATCCCATTTCTTACTCTTGATTTTTTTAGCATTCAGGATTTCATCCTCTTCGAAATCCTCTTGAGAAGAGGAATCTTCTAATATTGTAATTTTCTCTTGAGCTAGCTTGGGATTTAAAAGTTTCTTCATGTTTAACCTCAAATTGTTCTTAGGTCTAGTTTTAGGTCTCCAACCTACTCCTACTTCTCCCAGCATAATCAAATATTTACCTTGATGTTTTATAGTTGCTAGCTGAACAACTTCTCTTTTAACTCCTTTCATGACCAACTTTTGTTCACAGCCTTTTTCCGAGCTTTCTGTATTATCAAGACTCAATTTATCAGACACTAGGATCTCCTTTATTTCTTCATGTACATCTGTAGGAATCTTCTCTTGTTCTAAAACAAATTTATCTTCTTGCTGGTTCGTATCTTCATCCAAAGTATTTGCTGTGTCATCTTCAATGATTTCTGCTACATCTTCTAAACTCTGCACTTGAGATTCCAACTGATTATCTTCATTAATATTCTTTTGCTATCCACCTACAGGCTCTTCAAGTTTTTGTATTGAATATTCCATCTGAGTAGTTTCTTTTAATTTTTCAATTATGACCTCTTTCTTTAATTTTTTAACAAGGCTATATGATTTATTCATCTGTCTACTTTTTGACTCGTCTTCCTTTTCACTTTGAAACCCTGACCAGATAAAAAAATAATCCCAAGTCTTTCCTTTCTTCTAGAGAACAATACTAATAATTAATTTTATTAATCCATGATGGAAAATAGACTGTTTAGTGTGATCCCGATGCTCCCTTACCCTTCTTGACATGTTCTGTAAGCTTTTTAGGAAGAAAAAGGGGAGATTCATTTCTGACTCTCGACTTAAGTGTTGTAGAAACCTGATATGATATTTAAAAATAGGGGCATATCTTCCCTCATAGGTTACATAACTCTGCAAAATATTAATTGGCTCCCTCCATTCAGGCTTAAAATTCTGTATATGCACCCCCTTTCCCCAATTTGCTACAACATTATGCAATAAGAAATTTTCTGAATTAAAAGCAAAAGGTAATTTCTTGAACCAAAACTCACCCTCATCAGTAATGACTGTAGCTTATGCTATCAACTCTCTAGTTAATTCAATTTTTAGGGTATTAAACAAGACTGTGTCTTTCTCTAATCCTTGAACGAATCCATATCAAACATCTGAATGATAACCATCAATTTTTTCAAAATATTGAAACCAGCCTACTTCTTGAAACAATTTTGCACAGTTAGGAAAGATTTTATCCCATGTCATATCTGAAGGCTCGGCCCTATTTGTCTTGCCACTTCTCTTCATTTTATGTACTGAACCCTAATTGTTTCTCCTTCATAAAATAGTAAAAACTATTTCGAAAGTTCCTTATTTCAATAGTAGACTAGAGGCTGAGAACTGAATTTTTGTAAAACAATTGATAAGTATTTCGAAACAATTCCACTGATAGAATGAACTAATAATTGAGAAAAATTGGGTTCCTATGCTTACAAATTCTTAATCAATACCCATAACTGATCCCGTACAATGTAAACCCGAATTCGTGAATGATGTTAGCAATTAGTTGCATACCTATCATAATAATGGTTTCAGCTGCTGAAAATATGCTATCTTGTCTTCCTAGGTGTCTAGTAAACTTCCATAGATCTTTCTTTGACTACCACGTCTGCGCCAATCACTTAATTTTCAAACCCTAAACCTATAAACACCTTCCTTACAATCTCTTCCAACCACGGAGTGCCAGGTATCAGTATGATCTCTGTAATCTTTCATACATCCAAAAAATTCGTAGCTAGCTTTGAATTACTCCCATCGTGCACCATGATTACTGTTTAAAGGATCTCCATTTCCCAAATTATGGACTGCTACAACTTGCCTGAATCATACTTGTCTTAACTTGAACACTTTTCAAAATGATTAGTAAGGCTTATACATGTATCATTCTCCTTTTATAGATGTGAAAACTCCAATCATTTGTAATTTTGAAAACTCACGAGAAAAGTTACAATTTTTAAAAGGCCACGACTTTCTTGTATCACTCTAGTTCATGATTTCTTCCTTTGTACTACAGGAATATATGATTAATGTATTTTGAAAAAAGGCTTAAAAACAAAGGGTTAAATTATGTAATCAAACTTTGATTAAACCTTATGATATCTCTTTCCAACCTTTCATAAATATATACACCTAATAATCCCATTAAAACTACGAAAACAACTAAGTAAAGTCAATTTAAAATAAGTATTATGAAATAAAAATAAAAATATGCTCACTATTATAATATCTCAAAAACCAAGATCAAAATATTAAAAGAAACATGAAAACCATGTTTTGAAAATAAAGCATATAGTCTAAAAATAGAAAACAAAATCTAGCTATAACATCTGGCTCCTGCTGCGGGATTGTTGCCGCCTTTCACACACCTGGGTGGGGACTTGGCAGAAATCTTGAAGCCACTCGGTGTGTCCTTGGGGGAAAGTTTTGAGTCAAGGCTTTCACCTTGTTCTTGAATCCTACATTTAGGCTCAACTCCTAATGAAGCCAAGGGTGGTAGACCCTTTTAAGTTACTAAGGCAAAATTATTTAGTATGATGATGGTATTAAAGAGTAAGTTTTTTAGGAGTTTTGATTTAACAATTGTAAACAACAAATAAAATGATGAGATAATCACAAGTAAGCATGGAAATGACACCCAATCACATATAGATTGAAAGAAGTAAATAGTTGACCAGTGCCTTCAAAATGGAGTTGAAAACTAATTAAGAGTGCTTGGAAGTGCTGGAATGAATGTTGTGCAATTGTATCTTGGTTAGTTTTAAATTAATGTGAAAAGATGAGTAAATTAACTTAGGTGAGGGGACTCCTAATATACCCAGGGGATACTTGGAGTATGTCCAAAACTAAACCTTCATGGCTACCTGTCAGGAATATGTGGGCTGAATGGAGTCTTTAAGACTGTTGTTCGTAATGAACCCAAAGGTGTAACAGAGATTGCCACCTCGCGGTCACTTTTCAGGAGTTCTCGCTTCCTTTGGGGAGAGTGAATCCTAATAATTCTATTCACTCATGTTTATTTTGATGTATCTTGACTGATCGAACGAACCGCGGCCAGGTGTAGAGCATACACACCGGAGTATTGTCAATTTTAGAAAATTTTAAGAGCCTGTTCTTGTTAAAAAAGAAGACCCTCCAGGAATCTCTTTCGGTCCAAGTGGACCTCAATCGGGAAATCAAGGAGGGGTTAATTTTATTTCTTGCATGTGAAAAATAACAATGAAAATGGAATCAGATATACACAACATCGGTTTTCTAATTAGTCCTATCACGCATCTCTTTCCCCTTGTGGGTCAATCGGGAAGTCGTGGGGTAAGTAGTATGATTAATTTTGAATTGAAAATATTAAATAATACAAAATGCTATCAAATTATACAATCCTGCAAGTCAATACTAAACTAGAACAGAAAAAAGGAAAAAATGCAAAAAAGTGAAACGGACGTGGATCCCCCTTGGGGGGATGGGGAACAGGCTCAAAAGAGCCTACTCGAAATGGTTCCTTTTTTATTATTATTGATTAAAATATCAGCAAAATTAATTATGCACTTTGTTCCTTGTTATTGGGGATCCAAAGGCTTACAAAAAGCTTGTAACAAGGTGAAATAAATTCACAGTGGTGGGGGAAGCCTCCGGGAAGCTCTGGTTCGCCCAAGAGTCGGAAAACGGGAAGTCTCCTTCTCTTTTTTGTTAAACCTGATAAAAAATAGAGATAAATTAAAATAAAATGTGCCCAAAAACACTTTTAAAGTGTTTCGGATCACCACACAAATTACCAAAAAAAAACTAAGTAAAATTGTCAAAAAATGGCTAATCTAGTTTTTCAAAAAAGGAACCAAGGAAAGCAAGATTTCCTTGGGATATTGGCTTTCTGTTTGGGAAGACAATGAGATATGCACTATTCTTGCAGAATATGAAACTTTAAATAACAGCAAGGGAAACTACCTTATTAGCAAGCTACAAATTTCCTTTATAATGCTTGCAAAAAAGAGAGTAATTTCAGCTAGATCTCTTCAAATATAACCTTGTATGCAAAAAAGAAACTGAGATATAAAATTAATAAAGGATATTACTAACTATACCTATATGCTATTTTATTGATCAGACATATCTAAGCAATAAAATTCTTAAATAGTAACCAATTTGAAGAAAATTTAGGATTTTGAAGGAGGAAGAGGAAAAGAGAAGTGCTTGTTGCTGAAGTAGATCTGCAAAAGAAACTTGTCAGTGAAGCACCGAGGGGCACAATATTCACAATATTTGTTGGAAAACCAGTGGAATCAAACCTGAACCATAACGCTTCCAATCACGAAAAACCTGTAAGCTAAACAACAAATCCTGCAAACAAAACCATTAAATCTGAAGATACATTTGAGAAGTAGATGATATAGCATGAAAATAATCTTATTTAGCATGCAAATATAAGCTCATTCAAACATATGTAGAAAAATAGGAGTAATTAAGCTTACTTAAAATGAAATATTCCTATGATTCTAATAATCATTCAGGCAGACAACAGTTTATTGCAAAAATTGAAAAAAATAGCAGTTCACCTCAAAAGCAACATTATAATGATGATCCACACATGAAAAGTAATCCATAATTTAGCCTCCAAATCATCTCTTTATTTCAAAAACTAATGATCAATACAATGTTACAATAGAAATCCCTTCAATTTAGCTCTAACTAGCTTGGAAGAGGTAATGTTGCTTTATTTAAAGAAAAAAACAGAGATCTAGCCCAGGGGGCACAAATCCCAAGGAGAGAGAGATTGTAGCTGCATGTGGAGCGAATCTAGGCTTGATCTGTGTCTAACTGAGCCTGAACTAAGTCTCACTGAGTGCAACTTTCAACCAGAGAGCTGATCTTCCAGACACATCAACCTGCTAACAGAAGCATCCACCAAAACTGAACCAGAAGGGCCCACACGTGTGGAGGAGAGGGGGAGGGTGCAATTCCCAATATTGCATGCTGTGGTGCACTACCAGATCAGCCCATATCAGCTCCTTCAGTCAAGGAATTGTCATATCTAGTCAAGCCCAAGCCGATGAGACTGATTTCAGTCAAATCGAAGCAAATCCCAATGATTTAGGATTTTCAATTTTCTCCATTATTTAATTAATTTATCAATTAAATAATCAATATTTGATTTTTAGGTATTTTTGACCTGGGTAATGAACAAATCACTCAAAACTTAGAAAAAGTGGGTCTATGGGTTTACATGGTGCTCTTATCTTGAAAATGAGCACCCCCATGACTGAAACCGATTATTTGGCCCACTTTTATTACAAAACCAATTTTTCCAATTAGACTATTAAAAAATAGCCTAAGTTTTGTGGAAAATTTAAAATTTAAAAAACTTAAAAATTAAAAAAACTTAAAAAAATTAAAAAAATTAAAAACCTAGGGGGATTTAGACATGTTCATATGACTCGACCATGATTCCTAGCATGTGTATACATTGACACATAGACTCTAATAACCTCAATAGGCCTAAATTCCAAGCCGACCACCCCAACTTTGGAGGTATTGAGTGAAAAAATAAAAATTTATTAGTCGTTTATTCAACAACCAATAATAACCAAGGAAAAAAACACCTTGGGTTGATGGGATTGACAAATAAAGTCTAAGATACTGAGTCTTTTACAGACACTATGATGCTAGAACATCTTATTACAACTCCCCCATGGGGTATGAACATGTGATATAGTACAACAAGCACTTCCCAGAAGCACTTTCGAAGGTCTTCTGAAGTCCGAAAAAAACATCTTTGTCCTATTCACCAGGCTCACTTGATAAAAAACCAATAAGTACAACGTAGGTGGTAACATCTGGCTTGATATAGGGACACATGCTCTGAATAATCTTCTGATCAAAGAAGAGGATGTGAGAAATCCGAAATCTTTGGGTCTTGCATAGCAATTAAAGTTTGTCAGTAACATGTATATAAAAAAATCAACTATAAAAGTAGATTAATGTACAGAATTAGTCTATGATGTACATGTTACCACCTAAGTTGTACTTAGTGGCTTTTTATCAAGTGATCCTGGTGAATCAGACAGGGTTAACTTGTTCGGACTTCAGAAGACCTTTGGAAGTACTTCTGGGAAGTGCTTGTTGTACTATATCACATGTTCATACCCCATGGGGGGATTGTAATAAATGTTCTAGAATGATAGTGTCTGTAAAAGACTCAGTATCTTAGACTTTATTTGTCAATCTGATCAGCCCAGGGTGTTTTTTCCCTTGGTTATTATTGGTTGTTGAATAAACGACTGATAATTTCTGAGTTGTTCGCTCCATACCTCCAAAGTTGGGGTGGTCAGCTTGGAATTTAGGCCTATTGAGGTTATTAGAGTCTATGTGTCAATGTATAAGCATACTATACATCATGGTCGAGTCATATGGACATGTCTAAGTCCCCCTAGGTTTTTTCAATTTTTCAATTTTTTAGTTTTTTCAGTGTTTTTTATTAAAAATTTAATTTTTCTAAAACTTAAGCTATTTTTTGATAGTTTAATTGGAAAAATTGATTTTGTAATAAACGTGGGCCAAATAATCAGTTTCAGTCATATAGGTGCTCATTTTCAAGCTAAGAGCACCATGAAAACCCATGGACCCATTATTTCCTAGTTTTGAGTGATTTTCCATCACTCAGGTCAGAAAGCCCCAAAAATCAATTATTGATTATTTTAATTAATAAATTGATGAATAATGGAGCAAATCCAAAATCATAGATCAGTGGATTCTTAGCCGATTGATTGAAATCAGTCAGATCTGAACCAGATTGACTGGATCTGACAAATCCTTGACTGAAGGAGGTGATCAAATCAGATCTAGAGTTGATCTTCAGCATCCTTTATGGGGAATTTCACCCTCCCTCTCTGTTCCACACATTTTGGATCATCTGGATGATTTTTGGTGGATGCTTCAGTCAACAGGTTGAGGTGTCAGTCAGATCAGCTCTATGATTGAAAATTGCACTCAATGAGACTCAGATCTGGCTCAGTTAGACATAGATCAGGCATTTATGGACTCTCCATCAACATATTTGGTCTATCTCCTTGGGATTTGCACCCCCCTATGGGCTGGATCTCCTAGTTTTTGTATATATCCAAGCATCAGCTCCCTCTTCCAAGATAGTTAGATTTGTATTGAAGGTCTTGCTATTGTAATTGTGTATTGATCATCATTTTTTGAAATAAAGAGAAGATTTGGAGGCTCAATTGTGGAGTACCTTTCATGTGTGGATCATCATTATCATGCTGCATTTGAGGTGAAACTGCTATTTTTTTTCAGTTTTTTGCACTTAACTATTGTCTTCCTGAATGGTTATTGGAATCATAGGGATAGATCATTGTAAGTAATCTTACTTACTTCTAGTTTGCTGCATATGTTTGAATGAGCTAATATCTGTATGCTAAATAAGATTATTTGCATGTTGTATCATCTACTTCTCATATGTATCTTCAGATTTAATGGTTTTGTTTGTAGGATTTGTTGTGTAACTTACAGGTTTTCCATGATTGGAAGATCTGTGGTTCAGGTTTGATTCCATTGGTTTTCTAATAGATATTGTGAATATTGTGCCCCTCAGTGCTTCACTAACAAGTTTCCTTTGCAGATTTGCTTTAGCAACAAGCACTTCTCTTCTCCTTTTCCTCCAAAAATCTTAAATTTTCTTCAAACTAGTTACTATTAAGGTATTTTATTTCTTATATATGTCTCATTAAGAAAATTATATATATATATATTTAGTTAATAAGATCATTTTTTATGTTTATATCTCAGTTCCGTTTCACATGTAAAGTTATATTTTAAGAGATCTAGCTAAAATTACCCTATTTTTGCAAGCATTTTAATGAAAATTTGTAGCTTGCTGTTAAAGTAGTTTCCTTTGCTGTAATTTAAAATTCATATTCTGCAATAAAAGTGTACATATTATTGGCTTCCCAAATAGCAAGCCAGGATCCCAAGGAAAGCTTGATTTCGTTGGTTCCTTTTTGCATAACTAGATTACCCCAATTTAACAAAATTTTACTTAAGTTTTTTTTCGATAACTAGTGTAGTAACCCAAAACACTTTCAAAGTGTGTTTGGGCATATTTTATTCTGATTGCTTGCTGTTTTTTAGCAGGTCCAACAAAAAAGAGAAGGAGACTCTGCCAAATTTCCAACTCTTGGATGAATCAGAGCTTCTCGGAAGCTTCCCCTGCCACCTTGTTTAATTCTAGCTTGTCACAAGCTTGTCGTAAGCCTTTGGATCCTAGATAACAAGGACCAAAGTGCATCAAATTTAATTTACTGATATTGTAAATTTCTTCTAATAAAAAGAAAAGGTCCTTTCGAATAGGCTCTTTTGAGCCTATTCACCATCCCCCTTGGGGGGATTTGTGTCGGTGTCATTTTTTTACTTTTTGTTCATATCTTTTCAAACTAGTGTAGCTCTAATATGAATCTTAGTATACTATGATTCATTATCAATTTCATATTCCATATTTGATATTTCAAAGTAATCTTAATACTTACCCCACGACTTCCCTATTGACCCGAAAATGGAAAGAGATGCGTGGTAGGACTAATTAGAAAACCGAAATTGTGTATCTGTGTTTTCCTTTTCATCATTTGTTTCTTCAGCTATTATAAAATTAACCCCTCCTTGATTCCCCGATTGATATCCATTTGGATCGAAAGAGGTTCCTGTAGGGTTTTCTTTTTAACAAGAACACCCTTTCTTTAAAAATTTACTAAAATTGACAAGACTCCGGTGTGTATGCTCTGCACTTGGCTGTAGTTCATCCAATCAGTCAAGTTGTATCAAAAGCATTTGAGTGACTAGAATAATTAGGACTCACTCTCCCAAATTGAAAAACCATCAGGTGAAAATCCAACACCTAGATCAAACCATCACGGTGGCAAAATACCCAAAGGAAGCAGGAACTTCTGAAAAGTGACCTTGGGGCGCCGATCTCTGTCACACCCTAATGGGTGCGTTATGATCAATAGCCATAGAGACTCCATTCATCCCACATATTCGTTGCGGGTAGTCGAGAAGGTTTAGTTTTGGACATACTCCAAGTACTCTTGGGTATATTTGGAGTCCACCCCTTCGCCTAATTTGCAGTTTAACATCACCATACTAAGTAATTATCCTTAGTAACTTAATAGGGTCTACCCCCCTTGGATTCATTAGGATTTGAGCCTAAACGGAGGATTCAAGAACAAGGTGATAGCCTTGACTCGAGACTTTCCCCCGAGGACACATCGAATGGCTTGAAGATTTCTTCCATGTGAGCTAGGTGTGTGAAAGGAAGCAACACTATTTGGCACCATTGCCGGGGATAAATCTTTTTATTCCCAAGCATGATTTAGCTTAAATTTTTTCTAAACAACTAAAAATATTAAAAAAATTGATTGATCTAGTCTTTAAAAAACATAAAAATTAAAACTCGATCCATCTGGCGACTCCACTGTCTAACATCCCTTCAAGAATTTCTACCTAAAGAAATCGTCGACAATTATTCAATCCTCTCCGTGATCCCGAAAGGTTTATTAGGGAAAGATTGAATAGGCATACTTCTCATAGAAACCTTGAAAATTTAGGAGACCAATCCCTCTCAAATATCCATCACATATTTGTAGAGAGTCATGTTCACCAATCTCAAGAAATGATGGAATTATTCAAACCCCTTGACTTTTCTCAGATAGCAGGTGCTCCCCATGCCATTCCAAAAGATGCTATCAAGAAGCTCCCCATATTTTAGGGCAATAATTCCATCACCGCCAAGTCTCACCTTCAAAAGTTTGAAAAGCACTTGGTCAGTTATTGCAATGATGTTGCCCATGACCATGACGATGTCAAAATGAATCTCTTTGCTTTATCCTTAGAACATGATGTTGAAGAATGGTACTTCGACCTAGATGATGATTCATATAAAACTCTTAGTGAATTCCTAGAGGGTTTTAAGAAGAAATGGGGAGAAATTAAGGAACAAAAACATCTGCTTGTTGCCCTTCATAACATTAAGAAGATGGATAATGAAACCATGGATGAATTTAACACTAAGTTCAGGCATGTGGTTGCGGACCTCCCTAACGAAATCAAGCCAAAGGATTCCTCCATCCTCATATCTTACATCGAAGCTTTCACTGGTGATTTGAGATACCAGTTAAGAGACAAAAAGCCAGCCAATCTAAAAACTGCTCAGGAATTGGCTAAGAAAATAGAAAAGAATATGCAGTCTTCAGGCAATTCCAACATTCCAGGTTACACTAGGGAAAACACTTCATACAATAAAGAAAACTTGATATCGGAACCTGATATCAGCAATGGGTAATCCATCACATCTAACATAGATGATGGTGATGACTATTGGGATTTTTGTGGATATCTTATTAAGAATCCTATCTATGCTATATCCAGCAAGGGGAGTGTCTATTTAGAAATTTGTGGAATTCCAATCTACTATACTTCCATAGAGGGAAGCATGGATCTGGAGACCTTGGAAAACCTTATTATGGAAGAGGAGCATTTAGAATTTTCATGTGATCATTCAGAGTCATATCATGAAGAGCCGCACAAAGGTATCAATAATGAAGACATGGAGAAGCAGTGTTGTGAAAAGACAGATGTGATGCAGTTAGTAGAATATCAGTCTCATCTATCATCTTCACATATAGAGTTTCCTCATGATTTGGAGCTGCTTTGGGCTTATACAGTGAATTATCATCTAGTAAGCATTGATGATCAGTATGATGGTGTAGTCAATCTGCCTCATCATTCCGATTTGTACATCAACTCTGTCCAGTCATGGATAGAAGTAGCCTACGCAAGAACTTACCAATTTGGGAGGAAGTTTGACAACATTATTCATGCCTATGATTTCCCATCCATCCTACCCCTGCCGGATCATCACGCAGGTTTGCATTTTCTGAATAAAGTATCCTTACTTTAACTGGTAACCAAAGACAGGGAAAAAAAAATTTATGTTAATAAAATGCTTAGGTAGTTACATTGGATTTCTGATTACACTTAACCCTTTTTATATCATGCTTAGAGTAGGAAAATAAGCTCCTTGAAAGATTGAATGGATCTAACAAATCCTTGACTGAAGGAGGTGATCAAATCAGATCGAGAGTTGATCTTCAGCATCCTTTATGGGGAATTTCATCCTCCCTTGCCAGATTGACTGGATCTGACAAATCCTTGACTGAAGGAGGTGATCAAATGAGATCCAGAGTTGATCTTTAGCATCCTTTATGGGGAATTTCACCCTCCCTCTCTCCTCCACATGTTTTGGCTCATCTGGATGAGTTTTGGTGGATGCTTCAATCAACAGGTTGAGGTTTCAGTCATATCAGCTCTCCGATTGATGAATAATGGAGCAAATCCAAAATCATAGATGAGTGGATTCTCAGCTGATTTGATTGAAATCAGTCATATCTGAACCAGATTGATTGGATCAGACAAATCCTTGACTGAAGGAGGTGATCAAATCAGATCCAGAGTTGATCTTTAGCAGTCTTTATGGGGAATTGTGCCCTCTCTCTCTCCTCCACATGTGTGGACTCTCCTAGATGCTCTGTGTACTGATGTGTCAATTTATGGGTTGATGTGTCAGCTCAATCATCCCCCCAGTTGACAAGTAGGATTAGTTCAGACTTAGATCTGCATTGATTGACTCTCCATCAACTGATTTGATCTGTCTCCTTGGGATTTGCACCCCCCCTGGGCTGGATCTCCTAGTTTTTCTATATATCCAAGCATAAGCCTCCTCTTCCAAGCTAGTTAGAACTGGGATTGAGGTGTTGTTGCTATTGTACTATTGTTATTGTTCATTTGAAATAAAGAGAAGTTTTGGAGGCAAGACGATGTTATGCCATTGTATGTGTGGATGATCATTGCCATTTTTTATTGAGGTAACATGTATCTATGTTCATAATTTGCTGATTGCTTGTGGATTCATTGCTAAGATTGATAATAAGCTTATTATGATCTTGATAGGAAACGTGATTTTCAATAAGTTTATTGGCCATCTCTTTCCTTTGATGCATGTTTAGAGATCTAGATTCAGCATGTTTTATAAGTTTATATGCATGTTATTTTGAATCTTTGTGTATGTACTAATCGGATCTCACAAAATTTCAGCAAGTTTTTTTTATTTCAGCTGAGCTGTAGGTTCCTAGATTGGAGAGGATGCTGATCTAGTTTGCTTCTTCACTCTCTCCAAAACCTTCCAAAGGCATAGTCCCTCGACATTCCACCTGAAAGCTCCATGGTGGATCTTCAAGGCTACTAGCATTTCTCTCCTCCTCTTCCTCCTTCAAAATCAATTCTTTACCTGGTTACTTTGTTCACAGATTTGATATTTTTTAGATTTATGATCTTAAAGTAAATTTAACATAGATCTATCTTCTCAAAGCCCATAATCTGAATCTTGTTCTTGAAAGGTTTCATATGCATTCTAGATCTAGCTTTAGGGAAATCGTCCTTTTTGCATGGAATTTTAAAGAGAATTTGTAGCTTGCATGCATTAGATTTTTGTTTTCTATTATGAAATATAAATATAGCAATCAATGCACATCATATTGGATTCCTAAAAGGCAAGCCAATATCCCAAGGAAAGCTTGCTTTCCTTGGTTTCCTTTTTACCTTTTTTAACTAGTTTTAACTTAGCTTTTTTTGGTTAAAAGTAAGCTGACCCAAAGGTACTTTCATAGTGATTTTGGGTATATTTCATTCTAATAATCTTGATGTTTTTTAGGAGGCATAACAGAGAAGAGGAGGAGCTGCTGTTCGAAAGTGACTTTTGGGCCTTCTGAATCCCCCCAGGGGTCTCCCTTTTTGACTGAAATCTTTAATTTTTGCACTTTGTAAGCTATTGGTTTAATTATATATAAGAATAAAGATGCATCACATCAGTTTGCTGATATTTTAACCGCTGGTAATAAAAATAATTCTGAATAGGCTCTTTCGAGCCCATTCCCCATCCCCCCTGGGGGGATTTGTGTCCGTGTCATTTTTTGCTTTTCATTCAAGTGTAGTACTAATTTGTAGGTTAGTATAATTTGATTTAAAATCAATTCCATATTTCATTTCTATTGGTTTCAAAGTAACTTTAATACTTACCCCACGAGCCTCCTTTTGAGCAGAAAGGTGAAGAAAGGTTCGTGGTAATCTAATTAGAAAATTGTGGTTTGCTTATATTTTTATGTTTCATTTGATATCATAATTTGTTTCAGTAACCATAATAAAATCAACCCCTCCTTGATTCCCTAAGTTTTGTGGAAAAATTAAAATTTTAAAAACTTAAAAATTTAAAAATTCAAAAAATTCAAAAAATTCAAAAAATTCAAAACATTAAAAACCTAGGGGAACTTAGACATGTTCATATGAATCGACCATGATTCCTAGCATGTTTATACATTGACACATAGAATCTCATAACCTCAATAGGCCTAAATTCCAAGTCGGGCACCCCAACTTTGGAGGTATTGAGTGAAAAACTCAGAAACTATTAGTTGTTTATTCAACAACCAATAATAACCAAGGAAAAAAACACCCTGGGCTGATCGGATTGAAAAATAAATTCTAAGAGACCGATTCTTTTACAGACACTATCATGCTAGAATATCTTATTACAACTCCCCCATGGGGTATGAACATGTGATATAGTACAACAAGCACTTCCCAGAAGCACTTTCGAAGGTCTTCTGAAGTCTGAAAAAAAAAACATCTTTGTCTGGTTCACCAGGCTCACTTGATAAAAAACCACTAAGTACAACTTAGGTGGTAACATCTAGCTTGATCTAGGGACACATGATCTGAATAATCTTATGATCAAAGAAGAGGATGTGAGAAACCCAAAATCTCTGGGTCCTGCATAGCAATTAAAGTTTGTCAGTAACATGTATATAAAAAAATCAACTATAAAAGCAGATTAAAGTACAGAATTAGTCTATGATGTACAAAAAGGCAATATTTTACAAGACTAATATACAAAAGAAAATTTTCAAGGTTAGTACTATGGTACAAAACATCTATAATACAACAATATGATACATAAAATTTAAAAATACATGCAGGGCAAGGTTTAGAAATTGGCCCTCAAACCACCTATGCCAATAAAGGCATCAAACTGTCTCAGCGAAGAACATCTTGAGGAGAAATCCATTCACTGGTAGGATTAATCTTTCTCCTTCAAGGTCATTTAGATTGAAATAATTTGTTCATGCTACTTTGTCAATGATATATGGCCCCAACCATAAGCTGTCGAGCTTTCCATTTTTCCTAGGTTTCTCCCATTGTTTGTCCCAACGCAAGACTATGTCACCTACTTGAAAGGATCCAGTCCAGGTAGATCTATCAAATATTCTCTTGATTTGTCTGAATTTATGATACTTTGGTCAAGGAAATTTCATAGCCACCATCCCTTTAGGCAGGGAATTGCCTTCATGATGATGATTTTCTCCCATTGCCTCTTCCTCTTCGGATTCATGTCTGTTACTCATACCTTCTTCTGTTTTATCCTCTTCATTCTTCCATTGATCAATGAATTTCTGATGCAACTGTGTCCACTCTTCTTCAGTTACAAGCTTCCTGTTAATGTGATAGATCAGATCTCGATCAGCAGATCCTGGAGTACTAGATTTGTCCTCCTCTGTAGGGGTATTTGAGGGTGTTGCAGCTGCTTGTGTGTTTTCCATTGTAGAACCTGAGGCTAGCACCCCAGGATTGGCAGGGCTCTTTCTGATAGGTGTTTCCTGATAGTGAGCCCTGGTAGAATAATTGGTTCTATCCACCAGATCATCAACGAATGTTCTTCTCCCCAATTCTAGACCTCGCCCATGACCTCGACCATGTGCAGTGTTAGTGTTTTGTGGGGTTCTAGGATTTATAAGATGGTCACGCTGTACCCTTCTTGTATTCATGCAACCCAAATCACTCAAATAGAAAAACTGAAGAATACTGAATAGAAACAATTACAATATGCAACTATGATAGTGTTTAATACTTATCCCTCCCCGGCAACGGCGGCAAAATGTTGGGCACCCAATATGCAAGTTAATTATAGCTAACATACGGAGTGTGCAATATTTATTATCAACCCGGGGAATTATTTTATTTTAAGGATAACATGCACTATATGTGACTAAACACTAAGTTGTTGTAAGTAAACAATCGTATTCTCTGCTCAGCTACGTTCATCCCAAGGATCCACTTAATCTAGTTTACCTTCTAAAGAATATAGCCACAATTACCTTCTACTGTTCTTGATCTAGAATTGAAAAATTCATGAAATCACATCTATATTAATTTTGCAGAAAATGAAATCCTGTTTACCAAACCATCTAATGATTTACCCAACTATCTTGATCTAATTTTTCTAGAAATCCAAAAGACATGAATTGAGTTCAGCTATTCTAGAAATTCAAAGTATAAGAATAAAATTCTGCAACCATAAAAGCAAAGAAACAAACTGCAAGGATCTATGGAAACAACAATTAAATGATCTAGGGATGAACAGGGCTGTTACAGCTACCATGCAGTTGCATAAGGAACAATTACCTATATAGTCGACTGTCACACCATACCACTATAGCTTTCTAAGAGATGCAATTAATAACACACTATAAATCCACAACTGTTACAGCTTACGATGAGAAAATGGAATTAACACAATATCACACAACAAAATAATTAAAATTCCTAATTTAACTCAGCAATCCCTGTGGGAAGGCGGGCCTAGCCTTCACACAGAGATGCTAGAAGTAACGCATGTTAAAACACTGAGATCTGAAGTAACTCCTTGTATTAAAAAGGCATATCAAACACACAACCTCAGTCGCAACTAATACAATAATTTGGTTAAGGGTTCAACCCCTGGCTCTGAACAGTTCCCCATATTTATACAATGTTCAATCATAACATCCTATCCCTATTATTGGGCAGCCATGAAGATCTCTGATCTTCAGGCGGCCCTAATTACAACAACTATCACAACCGTGGCAGGATGATATTAGGAAATATAGGGAAACTATTAATTGACCTAGAAATAACCATGATCCTATTTCATTGAGAAGATATCCCGTAGATCACAACTATTTTTTAGCAGTGACACACTGTTGCCTTCCAAATTTGTCGCATTCTGTTGCAGCTACTCTTGTACAGCTTTGCGTGGAATAATACACCAGGACTGCGTTCTTTGGGAAACGGTAGGATAGGTAGCAATCAACTTAAGCAATGAATGTTCATCCTTCCCTTAGCATGTTCATCCCGATACACCTGCATTCTCTATGTCTTGAAATACCTTTATAAACCATCATATTTTAGCATATTTGAAGATATAGAGCCTTAATTACCACAATTCTAAGCATTAATAAAATAAGACAATAACTAACCATACCTTTGTGACTTGAGGAGCAAAGTGAGGGTAAAACATCTGTTTAGCATGCTCAATATGGTATGATAAGGCAAAAAGAGGTGGATAAGGATGGTAAAAAAGGGGCCATTTTTGGGCCCAACAGTGACTACCCCAACTTTGTATCCTTTAAATCCAAGAGGGATTGCTAGGCTCTCATCAAAGTGGAAATAAGTCCACCTATAGATCCACAGATCAATTCCCAAATTCCTGGCGTTCAATGACGAGGATGAAAACGTTGTGAAACCCCCAATGATATCCATTCCCATAGCTTCCAAGGTCACTTGTTTTTAATAGAAAATAACAATAACAAAAATGGGTGCCTATTACTAAGCTTACTCAACCCCCCATCATATCTCAAAAGATCTTAGAGGGTGATGACTGAGTAGAGGAGGAGGATATAAATAAGAATGTTAATTTCTAGCTTTTAATAATGAAATACATCATTTAAATTGCAGAAACTAACTTAGAAATAGACAGATTACATGTAACGGACAAAGAGTGACAAATGGGTCATTCAGACAGGAAAAATAGGTGTAAAATGACTCAAAAACAAATAGGTCACTTCTAACTACTGGATAGCAGTGACTAGGTTGCACAAATAGGCCATACAGCAGTGACTGGGTTGCTTCTAGTGAAAAAACATCCACAACAATTCCCTAGGATGCAAGTCACGCATTTTTCAACTGAAGTCGTGACTTTGGTCATGGGTTTCAGCCCGAAAGCAATGACTGGGTCACGAGTTTCAGCTCAAAGGCAGCGACTGGGGCTGGAACTGGAGAAAATTAAAAAAGTGAGCCGACATTTGCCAACAAGGGCAAGCACTGGTGCCATACAGACTCAGATCGGCCTCACTGGGGTCCAACCAAGGATGGTTGTGGAGAAAAATAAAAATACCTGCAGAACAAAGGAACTAGTGGGATAAACTAGTATGGTCACCAAAACTGAAGCCAAGTTTTCACCCTCACTATGTGCAAAAGCACCTCCCTTTCGTCAAAGGGACAGGAGGGTAGAATTCAATGGAATACAACTAGATGCAAATAAAATATTAGTAACACAATAAACAATAAGAAAAAAAGACTAAACTAAATAAACAAAAACGGGACAAGTATACCTTATGTTTTCTTTAAAATGGGCCACCATGCCCTAACCTGGAATGGGACCGCCTCTCCACATGCTTATTAGTAAGGAGGGTGCCTCAACGTACATGATGGGGAGATTGTGGGGCAATGGAGTTGTTGGAAAAATGATGTGAGTATTATTAGAGGAATGATTCTCACCGAACTCATGAAAAATAGAAAAATGGAAGAAGGAATAAGTGAATATTGTGATGGAGATCTCCACACTATTTTATAGTTTTTTCTGTCCTTTTCACTCTTTCATGGTTTTGGAACCATATTTAGGGTTTTAAGCCCTATTTAGGTTTTTTAGCCCTTTTTGGATTTTTAAACCCTTTTGTTGGTTTTTAGCTCTTTTTTTGGGTTTTTAATCCCTTTTGTGGGTTTTTAAGCCCTTTTTTTTGTTTTTAGGACCTTTTTGATGTTTTTTGAGCTTTTTGAGAGAGCATAAGGTTAAACCATAGTTATGAAGGTCAAAATGAGGCAAAATCGTATGTGGTTTAGTCCATGTAGAACTAGTTGAGCAATTTTTTGCGTTAACACATTTGAATATCTTGGTAGGATATATGGAAACAACAAGGTTATGTTTTTCGAGAATTCTTCCTTGTCAGGGACTAGTGGTGGTGTTTTTGGTGTCTTTGCTTTTTCCTTTCTCTTCCTCTTCATTTTATGCTTTCCCTTTGAATATGCTAAAGGTCTTGGTACATCTGCTCTGGATTTTCTAGATGGACAAATTGGAACTTTCCCAATAGCTAGAATAGGTTACTGTATTGGTAGAACATATCCTGCAGTATCTTCCATGATGGGCATGGGTGATGTAGATCCAAATTCAATTTGAACAGTTGTACTAGTACTTGAGATCGAAATTACCATGAATTTTCTATGGCTCCTGAAGTTGTAGACAACAATATCTCTTATCTCATGCAAGCAGAATGAAACTAAAATTAGGCACGAAGTTTGATATTAGGAAACAATTTACAACATTTTTTCTTCACACGTGTGGGAATTCAATAAAAAGGAATGTTTCCTTTCAATCACATGAGCACGTCGTTCAAATCATCTAAGGAAACTTCTCAGCATGTCGTCAATTCACTGGTACATTCAGGGGAATTATTTTCATAAAGGAAGACGTGACCACAAAGCATGCCACCAAATTCTCTTGATATTTTCAAATTAATGAGCTCCATCCTATCCCAAAGAGGTTTCCATTGTCTCATGCGACTCCATGGCATTCAATGCATCTTTCATTTTTCCTTCAACATGATTTCGTTCTTGCGACAGACCAATTATCTCACTCAGAATTTTTACCTTTGCTAGAAGCCAAGTATGCAAAACTTCACTTCTTGCTACGACATATTAGTAGTCTATGATCTTAAAATTTGGCTCATTATTTCTTTCCTTCTTATTTTCTATTCTCGCTTACTTTCAACTTTTTTTGTTTTTGTTTTATGTGACCAATTCATAGCTATCATAATATGGGTTTAGTCATCTCCCATTGGCCAATCTTCTAACCTCTGTCCCATCTAATTTTTCTAGATTCACTTGTCCTCCATCAGTGATTTGTTTGACAATGTATGGTCCTAACCAATGATTTTTTAACTTCTCTAGATGTTTGAATAATTTTCTATCATACATAAGAACACGACCTCCAACTTGAAACTTCTTATTCTTAATGTGTCAATCATGTCATTCCTTTTCCCTATTCTTATCTACATTTTGATGAAATCCTACTATGATAATTGATTCACAGTAGGATTTAGGAGCCAAGGGGATTCTCACAAGTCGATATTATACACAGTTATGCAAAAAAATAATAGAAAGAGTGAAATCAACACACACAATTCTAGTCAATAATAGATTTTATTATAACTATCCAATATGTAAATATGTTTGTATCAATTTTATATTACATTAGGGATAAATCATTATCCTTCAAAGGAAATATGGAGGCATACATGTGTGAGGCTAGGATTTGACCTCAAAACCCCCCTAAGTGGACCAATATTCACCCAAACAATCCAAAACGGTTAGGAATTGTTGTGTGGACACATATGGAGCATTCTGAGACATAAATGAGGGAAGGATAGGTGTGGGTGAGCACACAGGTGAGCAGGAGTGGCTCTAGGAAATAAACAATTCCCAAGGAGAGACAAAAACCACCAAATACATGCACTAGCGCCTATGGTCTAACAATTTCCATGATTTAAGGGATGAGGAGCACACCAAGGTCTGGAATTTCATTAATGAGGGCACATAGTTATTAGAATGATAAAATTGGATCGCTTCAAAGAAATTTTGAGTTGAAAACCCCCAATAGACCAAGGTTGATCAGCATAGCCTAGTTTTGGACCATATGACATAGCATTAAAGCTAATGAAAATGTATCCTAGGTGTATGATCATGGTGCTAAGGGGTATTAGTGCTCTAAAATCCCCTCTTAAGACTAACTTAATACATCTTAAAAATATTATTGATGCCTTGGAAACTAAGGCTCAAGTCACCTTGTACAAAAATTTATTTGTCCATAAAAACAAGGTAAGGAGGAAAACATCATGGGAACAAAACCTCCCCTCTAAAATGGACATGGAGAAAAATATGAAAGTGATTACCAGGAATCACCATGTGTCTCCCACTCCAAGAAGGGATCTGATATAAGTGAATGTCTTCTCTATGATGCTCTTGGTGAATATGTCAGTAGTTTGCTTTGTAGATGGGAAATACTGCAATGATGTCACCTACTCATGCACCAAGATCCAGATGTAGTTCATGTTTATCTCAATTTTTTTGGTCTGATGTATCTACAATGTATTGGTGGAAATATTGATTTTACTTTAATTTTCACACCAAATTAATGTGGGTGACCAAAATGAAATTCCAAGTTCCCCAAGAATACCTTGCAACCGCACACATTGTGTAGTTGCATTCACTACTCCTCTATAATTAGTCTGACCTGAAGAGAGGGATATGGTGTGTTGTTTCTTGATTTACCAACATATGGGACCATTTTCAAGCATGAATAAATAACCTGAAGTGGAATTTCTATCAATGGAATCTCCGACCCAATCAGAATCAATAAATCCAACTAGTTCTAGTGGAGAAACAACAACATAGTGTACCCTAAAGTGTTTGGTTCCTTTCCCATAATGGAATATTATTTTTGCAGCCTTCCAATGGATCTCATGAGGATCCTACATATATCTATAAATAACACTACAACATATTCCAAATCTGGTTGAGAGTGTGTAAGATACAACAAACTCCCAACTAGTTGTCTGTACAACGAGTTGTTGACCAATGGAGATGCACCAAATTCACCTAGTTTTATTCCTGAGAGGAATTGGAACTTGGATCCCTTACATTCATCCATTTTAAACTTCAATAATAGGTCTACAACATACGTTTTTTGGCTGAAATTGATCCCTGCTTCATATTGCTTAATTTCTAATCCAATAAATTGCCTCAACAAACCAAGATCAGTCATGGAGAATTCATTGTGCAAAGAAGACTTAATTGATCCAATTTATTTAGTGCAGCTACCAGTAATCAAAAGGTCATCAACATACAGCAGTATGACCTGAAATAATTCACAAACATTCTACAAATACACATTAGGATCATATTTACATTTTTCAAATCCTAGCGAAAGTAGAAAATTGTCCATCTTGGCATACCAAGCCCTGGGGGATTCCTTAAGGCCATAGAGAGACTTATTTAACTTGCATACAAGTGAATGATAATAAATGAAACCTTTACAATGATTCACATATATCTCCTCATTAATTTCATGATGAATAAATTCACTCTTCACATCCATATGTTGAATCTCCCAGTGATTAGATGCAGCAATGGCTAAAACTAGCCTAATAGAGTCCATCTTTGCAACCAGTGCAAATGTCTCTTTATAGTCCACTTATTTGAATTGAGAGAAGCCTTTGGAAAAAAAATGGCCTTATAGTTGATATCAGAACCATCAATATATACTTTGGTCCTATATACCCACTTACATTGCACTAGTTTCTTCTTGGAGGGAAAGGGAACCAATTCCCAAGTCTCATTGTCTTGCAATGACCTAAACTATTCTTGCATGGATTTTTTCCATATTGGGAAAAGTTATGATTCCTAATATGTATGAGTATTATAACCAACCATCATGAATCATCTCTCATAAAAATTCAATTCACAAGTTGAGAAAGAATTGTGAAAATGAGATCTAGTCTTTCTAGAGTCTAGTGGATCTCCAACAAGATCCCCATCTGCTTGATGGTTTTATCATCCCACTTGGAACAAAAAGGATTCATGATATGAATGAATTTCATAATCATCATCATTAATATCAGAATAAGTAAAATCATAGGAAGTATCATGACTTACATCATCATGGAGTGGAGGGTTTGAGTATTCCCCTTTGGCTAGTTCGATCTCCTACAATATGGGATCTTCTTTGAACTGTACACTCCTTTCAATGATTTTTTTATGAGATGATGGATCAAATATCTTGTATCCCTTTTCATATTCAGCATATACAGCAATAATGGACTCCTTTCTTTGGGTTTTCAAGGACTTTTTCTTCCCGGTAGGAATCCTAGCCTAAGCCTTTTAGCCAAAGACCCTAAAGTGAGAAACACTTGGCTTGTGACCACTCCAACCCTCATATGGATTTTTTACATCCAATTACTTGTGAGGATTTATATTTTGGACATATGAAATACACTTTATAGCTTCATCCCATATATTATCACTCAAATCCCTTTCTTCCATCATACAGGTTTCCATATCCTTGAAAGCCCTGTTCTTGCGCTCTACAACATCATTCTGTTGTGGTGTGTCAGGCACAAAATGCTACATTTGAATGCCAAATTATTCACAAAGTTGCTGAAAATTATTATTGACATAATCCTTACCATTTTCATTCCTAATAAACTTGGTCTTATTCCCACATTCATTCTCAGCTAAGCCTTTTCCGCCTCCGTGGCAGATTGCTTCACTAACAACTCATGGAGTTTCTTATCCAATGAATCTATAGTGGGATAACTTATTGAACCAACCACACCATAGACATGGGATCCAGGCTTTGGTTTCTCTATATTATTGGTAGACCTCAGTGCCTAAGGTGTGATTTCATACAAGATCCTAGACTAAGCATATATCGAGTCCATCTGCTAGGCCCTGAGAATAGAATTTTCTTCTGTGGTTACCCCCGTCGTGGATACATCCTTATATATATAAGGAAATAAGTATTTTAATAACCACTCTAATACGAACTCAGGGGGTATAGTGGCTTTGATAAGCCTCTTCTGTCTTCTCCACTCTTGGATACGATCTAATATATGTGTGGCTTTGTCTTGCCAAAAAGTCAACAACAGGTTTGATCCAGCATCATACCGGAGAGGAAGCTGGAAGTGATTCAGGAACACAGTTGCTAAATCCAAAAACTATCATATGTAGTAGAGTGCAGTTCATTGTACCATTTTTCTGCAACATTAGTCATGTTTCTCTAGAAAATCCTCAACTGAACGGTTTCATCGTTCAATGAGTTTGAAGGGCACCATAGGTGAAAAGTGGTTATATGGGCATGTGGATCTTTGCCATTTTTCCCTCAAAATTAGGAATTTCTAAAGGTAACTTGCAAGGAGTAGGTGGCCATGTTGCACTATGTCGCATTAGTTCATTCATTAACTTTGACAAATATGGAAAGTTTAAAGTTGTCAGGAAAGGAATATTAGACCTAACCAGAGCTTGAAAAGCATGAGTCTGGGATGTAGAAGGACCTCCCCCCTGGTTCCCAAACAAAAAGATGGGGTTTCCCCCAGTCGCTAGTTCTGAAGTAGTTGGACTAGTTTGTAAAGGATTCCACCAAAAATCCAATTGATTACTTGTGTGTGGTGCACTATAAGTGGTTTGAGCCGCTCCATATGAAACTCGAGTTTGAAATACAGTAGCAGGTATCCCTCCACTAAAAATTGAAAAGGGAGAGATCGTGAAAGGGGTCAAAACCAGTGTCTGAAAACCTTAGCCAAAATTATTTGTGTTTCCAAAATGCATTCCCACATGTATAGGTGTAGGACCTATATAAGGAGTGTATGGGATAATGTGCCCCCCATTCTACAGGAAACCATGGATGAATGAGGAAGATCCACTTGGACCACTCTAAGTAGTATGCATGAAAGAGGGGGAAGCATAAGGAGCAATGAGGATCCCATTGAATACCCCACTATATAGATCTATTGCATTAGAGGGATTGGCTGAACCACTTGGCTACTTTGGGACAAGGGTTCCATAGATGCAGTTGGTCTTGAAGTACCAACCTGAGGAGGTGGGACTCCACTATCCAAAATGGCTGAAGTTGGGGTAAAAATACCCTCTCCATATCTAACCATAACTATGCTCACAAGAACACCAATCATGGGTGAATTAAAGGGGAGAGCTTAGACAATCATAGGATTGTTTAAGTCAGTTAGAGGCGGGTTAAAATTCCTTGCAAACTCGTAATCCTATAAGTCTTCAAAACTAAAATGTCTCAAACCCTAAACTTGGTAGAACTATCAAATCAAAGACTAATAGATCCACAAGATGGAAATAATGACTAACTTAGACCACTAAAAAATTAGTATAGAGAATATTAGTGTTTCAAAGGACTGATCAATGACCCAAAACAAAAGCATTCAGACCTAATCCAAGTAGGAGGACCAAGCACATTCACCAATGAAAAAAGTCAAACACAAAAAAACTCAAAGACTTGATTAATCAAGTAAACTGTGAAATGTACATACCTAAGACTACATTATCATGTCAGAAATAGAACCTTCACAAGCATCTGATAGATCATAAAACACAGACAAGCAAAAACCCTATAGACTCAGAGACACCTACATGAATACATGACTGTTAGAAAGGAAACCCATGTATGATACGTGACTGTCTAGAAGAAAACCCGTGTATACAAAGTGGAATACGCAACTATCAACAAGACAACTCGCGTATACTGCCAAAAAAATTTCAAAAGAAAACAAACAGATAAACAGAATCTGAACATGAAAAACTGAAAATCAAAGGAAAAATCCAAACAAATCACAACTAGAATAAAAAAGAGAAGATTTGTCAAGAAGCCTAAAGAGAGGACCTACAACAACTTGGACTTCCTAGTGGAGTCACTAGTTATGATGTTAAGGAAAACACACGCTTATAACCTAGGGCCTCTGGGGTTACAAACTTACTAAACTTACCATTGCAAACAATCAACCATTTTAGAATTTGAAATAGAAATAGGAATAAAAGTGGGCCTACATTATTTATGACGGTCGATCCTAGATTTTCTTCTTCCCTTCAACTTGCTTCAACAACTTCTAGGGTATCTCAAATCACTGGCAAAGAACAAGATTCTTCCTACAATATCTTATATATTATATAAATGGTTAATGAAATAACATATTCATAATGAACAATAAAATAATTCATAAATCACAATATATAAGAGTGCAAAGACACAATATTTGAAGAAGAACTTTCTTTATTGGTAAACAAGTGTGGTGAGATTACAAACCAACATCTGAGACAAGTGCTCCTCTGCAAACCAAGGACATTGAGTTCTATTGTTCCAATATATATGAAGGAAAACCACCATCTCCACTAAGTATGATTGATTAGACTAAAACCCTACCCTCTATTTATACATGAGGAAAGAGAGAGGTTATGAATGTTGAGGAAGTTGGGATAGTTATGATTAAGGGACCAACTATCTTCGACTAATTGCGTTTATATTTTTTAACTCTGAATTAAGGAATACACGACTGTTGATATAGGAAATTCATGTATGATACACAACTTTATTTAAGGAAACTCGCAGGTGCAAGCCCTAATGGTATATACATGAGCTGCAAATGCACATACTCGCATATGATACGTGGAATGCTATGAAAATAGTCGCTTGTTCAACCCTAATGTCCATACAAAAATATATTCAATTGCTAAGGTGATGATGTATTAAAGGTCATTCCTGTCTATATTGTTTTGGCCACTTCAATCCATTTTGTCATTTTGTGTTCCGACACATTGGGTGTCAGTACTCGAATGGAGAAGTGTCATTTTACATGATAATAGTATGTGAATGTTCTTGTGACAAAGAGATAGCCCTCTTTGAATGTATAGGATAGAATATAGTATAAAGGTTGATTTGAAATGGTTACCCTAGTAATTTCCTACCAAAACCATAGGAAAATTATTGGGTGATAACATCTTGGCGTCGTTTCCGGGGAATAATCACTATTATAACCTTGGGAAAATGACATTGTTTTAGTTCTACGACCTGGTTGGGAAGCTGATCATAGGAACAAGGTTATTGTATATGCTCTAGTGACTCCACTCAAAGTTTTTGGAAGGTGACTCCACTGGGAAATACTGACAACCATACTAGGGAACACAGGTTAAAATATCCTCTAGGTATGAGCTACATATTTTCATATTTGATTTTTTATGGTGAACAATTGTCAAACATCAAGAATTTCATGCATCTTTCACCTGGAGACTCCATGTAATACCCCCTGAATTAATAATTATTAATTTTGGTGGAAAATACTTTGATTAATATCTTTTTATTCATTGATAGGAAAGTCAAGAATATAAAATTTTGTAATAAAACATTCCTTATTAATAAATTATGTTGAAGGAAAACAAAAGTGGAAGTATCTGTTGAAAGAGTGTTTGCTGACCCATAAGAGGGAAATGACAAGTGGAAGAGATCACCGAGTGAGAACTCAAGATGCAGGAGGCATCATCCCCAAAAATTAGGTCTACACTTCTAGTTGAGTTTCTAAAGAGCAGGAGGCTCATAAATGACCAAGTCCTAGGAAAAATAATATTTAATAGTATGTCCATGAGTAGCAGGATGCTAGAATTAGATGAATATTAACATCTGTATAATGCAAGAGATGGTGCATTGATATATTTTTCTCTTGTGTTTCATCAAATAAGATCGAGAGTTCTAGAGAAAGTAATTTGGTTGCTTTGGGACTTGGTTGGGAGGAAAAAATTCTCCACTTTTGTTTTCCCAGCTTTGGTGCCAGGTTCCTACACTGTTCTTATGATTCTAGTATAGTAGGAGGTATATGTAAAATGTTGAATTGTAATTATACTTCCAGAAAGTATTATGTATTCATTTTCTATAGAACCATTATTCATGTTTTGTATATCATAATATATTTGTACAAGGTTATATTTCTCTTAATGCATCAAATATCAAGCATCCATACCTGCATCAAATATTGTTAGTAATGTTATTACTGTAGCAATTAATATTTTGTTCTAAGTAAAATTACTTCATTCTAACTATTGTAAATCTTTTAATGGTTTCATAATTAATACTTGAAGGATTTAGAATTGATGAGTATGTATCTAATGAATTCAATCCTCTGTTCTTCTAACCGATTGGATATTATACTATGTATTTCTTGTATGTATCAATTTATGCAAATCTTCCTTTATTTCTACATTCGAACTTGGATTTTCAATTGAACTAATAATGTTGGTCCATGGTTTAGATATATATTATTTCGATGTTACGAATGAAATATATGTACATGGAGAAAAACCTTAATTTCTCGATATGAATCCATAATTAACCTAGCGTAGTCTATATTTAAAATTATGTATAGAGCCGACGAAGTCAAGAAGGGTTACTAGTTTTAAGCTAACATCCAAATTCAGTTTAACTTACAGTAAAAAAAAAATTCTAAGACAAACAAAAACCCTTTTGAATCCATAGTGTTAAACATTGATCTGCACATTTAAACATTGATCCACAAAAGAAATCAGATGAACGGTCAGGATTAAAGCCGCAAAAGAGATCAACAGTTTATAGAAGTTGTGGGAGACAGAATTGCGGTAGTTCGAATTAGGTTTTTTGGTGAAGCTGTAATATGCACCCCATAATCCTCCCTACATAATGTGGAAGGAAGAAGAAAGAATATGAAAAGGAAAATATAAAGTGAAATGTGTTTTCCGCACCCCATAATCCACCCTACAGAATGTGGAAGGCAGAAGGCAGAAGGAAGAAGATGAAAAGGAAAATCTAAAGTGAAATGAGTTTTCTGCACCCTGGAACCCACCCTGTGGAATGCGGAATATGAAAAGGAAAATATAAAGTGAAATGTTTTTTTCATACCCCAGAATCCATCCTGTGAAACATAGAAGGCAGAAGGCAAAAGGAGAAAAAGAAATGGAAAATATATGGCCCAAGTGGTTTTCCACACCCCGGAATCCACCCTACAGAATGCGGAAGGTGGAAGATCGAAAGGAAAAAATAAAGTGATATAGATTTTTCCAAACGTCAAAGTCCTCCTTGTGGAATGTGGGCAACGAAAGGAAGAAAGACCATGTTAATCATGGAAATGGAAATTGCGGAATGATTCTGCAGAAGAATCTTTGTGCATTGATCATTGCAAAAGAACAATTAACTTAGCATTTGGGGGTTAAATAGTTAAGTGTTTGGAAAACTAATTTTGGGAAATGCTTCCTATAATTAAGGTTTTGACGATCAGTTTATATGGCCTTGGTAATGATTTAAACTCTCTATTTTTGTTTGTAATTCCTCATAAAAGTTAAGGTATTGTATTAATATCTCTGAAGATATATGGTTATAGAAAATATATATATATATTTGAAATTTGAGGTATGTTACATATGGTATCAGAGCCATGGGTTTCAATCCTATCACCTTTTGGGAACATCGAGTTCGATTGAATCAGAGAAACTGTATTCTAACCATTAAATTTTTTTCTTAGATTGTTTAGTATACATACAAGTTGTTGTACAAAAGACAGAGCCATGGCTTTAACCCTGTCGCCTCTTGAAAACATCTTGTTAGGGTACACAGGGTACTCCCAAAGGACCGAACACCAAGAATAACCGCTTCAAACAAATAGATCACAGATCAATACACCAATGTTTGTCACGTGGTTAAAACCATCGAGATGGAAACAGTCCACGACCCCAGCCAAATAGCTACTTGGAGCAATTTATTATGCAAAAGAAAGAAAGTTACATGAGCTTCTCATAATCGATCAACTAGCCAAGGACCCTCTATGCTCTTTAAATAGAGATCATAGACCAATCGGGTGTTAAGCCACAGATCAATGGTAGGTATGATCTAAGAGAAGTTGAACCATTGGATCACTCTATGTCTATAACATATCGTGACCGTCGGATTAGAATATTTACAAATGCATACTAATGCATACTAAAGAAACACACTTTTACCTAATGGATATATTACACAAGTTGATCTTAACTAAATCCTAAGTGTCTAAATATCCTAACATCCCCCCTTAACAGCAACTTGGGATAGGATTAAAGGATTTACAAAAGTGACACTATTAGGAGAAGGAAGGAGGCATTAGAGCCTATCCCCCCTTAAGGACACATTCCTGAACTCCTAACATAGAATGAAGTTTAGAAAACTTCGCTTCTATAAGAGACTTGGTGAAGATGTCGAAAACTTGATCATCTGTAGGAAAATAGAGCACTTCAATAACACGATCATGAACAAGATTTCTGATGAAGTGCATGTGTAGCTCAATGTGTTTGTTGCACTGATGTAGAACTGGATCTTTGGAAAGCTTGATGGCACTTTGATTGTCGCACCAAAGTGGAGTAGGTTGCTGCTACTCGAATCCAAACTCTGAAAGGATCTGTCGAAGTCATAAAGCTTCCTGATTGGCATTAACTGCAGCTCGATATTCTGCTTCTGCTGAATAAATAGCAAGAGCTTGTTGTTTCTTACAAGCCCAAGTGATAGGTCCAGATCCCATACTGAAAACATAACCTGGAGGAGACTTTCGATCATCAAGATCGTCGGCCCAATATGAATCAGTGAAACCAACCAATAAAGGTTTCCCCCCTGTACTGTAATGAATCCCAAACTGAATTGTACCTCAAATATATCAAAGTATTCTTTTTGTTGCTTTCCAGTGACTTTCATGAGGAGTTTGCATATAACGGGAAACACGACCAACGGAAAAGGAAAGGTCAGGACGGGAATGAGTCAAGTATAAAAGACTATCAACAAGCTGACGATACAAGGTGGCATCTACTTCAGGGGAAGTACAAGTGGCAGAAAGTTTGACTCCAGACTGGAAGGGAGAAGGGGCTAGTTTACAATCTTCCATGTGGAAGCGATGAAGAAGGTCACAAGCATACTTAGACTGTGAAAGAAAGATTCCTTCTTTGGTTTGCAAGACTTGGAGACCAAGAAAATAATGCAAATGTCCAAAGTCTGACATTTCAAAATTTTGCTTAAGACTCGATTTCACATGGGTTATAAGGTTAGGGTCACTACCAGTAAGGATAAGATCATCAACATAAAGAACAAGTATGATGAGATGGTTTCCTACTTTCTTGGTATAGAAATTGGGGTCAGAATGGCATCTAGAAAAACCAGTGTCAAGGAGAAAGCTATCCATTTTGGCGTACCAAGCTCTAGGAGCTTGCTTAAGGCCATATAAGGATTTCTTAAGGAGATAGACAAGGCTAGAGTTATTCTGAACATATCCAGGAGGTTGTTCCATGTAAATTTCCTCATGTAAATCACCATGTAAGAAGGTATACTTGACATCCATTTGATGGACTTCCCAGTTATGTAAGGCTGCAAGGGAAAGAAGAAGGTGGATGGAGTTCATTTTTGCTACAGGGGCAAAGTTTTCATTGTAGTCAATCCCTTCAACTTGAGAAAAACCTTTGGCAACTAACCTTGCCTTAAGTATTTCAACACTTCCATCTGATGCATACTTAGTTCTGTAGACCCATTTACATCTGACAAGTTTTCTTCCTTCTGGAAGAGGAACAAGATCCCAAGTATCGTTCGCCATTAAGGAACGATATTCTTCATCCATAGTTGCATCCCAATCTGGATTTCCTGAAGCTTCTGCAAAAATTTATGGATCATGATTCTCGGAAACTTGAGCCAAAAGAGAAGAGGCTCACTGAAACTGAGAACGTGTTCGACGTGTATCTCTAAAATCACTGGCAATATCACCAACTGCTTCACATGTTGAACGGACCCATCGAGGAAGTATTGGTGCTGGTGCAATTGGAGGAACATGAGCAGGAAGAGGTGGATTTTCATCCTCACTGTCATCATCAGAAACTGGAGTTGGAAACCTATCAAGGAAGCTGGAAGAAGAAGAAGAAGAAGGCACAATCACCGAATCAGGCTCGCAGGCCAAAGATGGCACACCCGCCAAGTTAGGCTCGCAGGCCAAGAGATTTTCATCAAATTTAACATCTCTTCTAATGATTATATCATGAGAATGTGACTGAAGAAGTCTATAACCTTTTACATTTTTAGAATATCCAACAAATATGCACTTTTCACTTTTAGGCTGCAATGCTTTCTGTTTTTCATCCGAAATGTGGGCCCATGCTTCACAACCAAACACACGAAAGTGACTTACATCTGGTTTAATTTTACTCCATGCTTCTTCCGGTGTTATATCTTGTAAAACTTTAGTGGGTGTGCGATTAACTATGTAATTTGCACAATTTATGGCCTCAGCCCAATATTGAAGACTTAGTCCCTTAGATTGGATCATTTAATTAGCCATTTCTTTTAAAGTGCGGTTCTTCCTTTCAGCTACACTATTTTGTTGTGGTGTATATGGAACAGTGTGCTTTTGTTGGATTCCTTGTTCAGTGCAAAGAGTAGTGAACTTGTTTTTAACATATTCTCCTCCATTGTCAGATCTTAACTTAATAATTTGATGACCAGATTGTTTTTCAACAAGGGCCTTATAGGCCAAGAACATGTTAAATACTTCGCTCTTAAGTTTTAGGAAGTAAACCCAAGTGCGTCTGGAGTAGTCATCAATGAAAGTTAAGAAATATTTGAAACCAGAAAAGGAAGCAGATGGAAGAGGACCACACAAGTCACTATGCACAAGCTCTAAGGCAACCGAGGCTTGCCAAGAGGCACGTTTGTCAAAACTGTCCTGATGATGTTTTCCGAGTATACAACCGGAACAAACACCATCCTTGCAAGATACTAGCAGAAGACCAGTCGCCATATTGTATTTACATAGTTGTTGCAATGAGTGATAATTTAAGTGACCAAATCACTAATGCCAAAGTTTTCTCAAGTTATCACTATGAGCAACAAAAAAAAAAGGAAAAGGTGATGACCCAAAGTTGTTAAATTTGTACAACCTGGTAATATCATCAACAGTTCCAGTAGCAAGGATATTTTGAGGATTTTTAAAATCCTTGATTACAACTTGGTGAGGTGTAAACGTCACAGTTTTACCTTCACCTGAATGAGTAATTTGATAGACTGATAACAAATTGCAGGAAATTTTTGGAACACATAGTACATCACTGAAATGACCATTTTCTATTGGAACTGTTCCAGATCCTACAACACTTAGAGATCTATCATCACCAACAAATATTTGTTTGGTGTTACATTCATGCATAGTAGAAAAGATGGTTTGATCCTTATCCATATGATAAGATGCTCCAGAATCAATGAGCCATTTATTTGAAGTAGAAGAAGAAGATGCAGTATAAGAGTAACCAGAAGCACAAAGTGCATGTCCATGAGAGTTAGATTCTAAAGACGAATCTAGGCTGATGTGGTGCTTCTTCATTACTGCTTCCAAGGCTGCCATCTTCTTAAAACATTTAGATTCATCATGATTATCTTGCCCACAAAAATTGCAATGACGCTCAGTCTTCTTTCCTTTTTTCTTGGATCCTTTGTTGTTGACTGAGCTGACTGAGAGGGTTTGGGACCCTTGTTGTTTGGCTTATTATTGCGAGAATTATGTTTCTTGGGAGGCTTAGACTTTTCTTTCTGTTGGGACAATAAGGCTTTCCTAGATGTATCTGCATTGTTAATTATTCCAAGATGAATGAGCTTATCTTGCTCTCTAATTAAGGAATCACAAAAGGATTCAAGGCTAGGCTCTTGATAGCTAGCTACTGACAAGGATTCTTTCATGGAGTAGAATGTAGATACAAAAACAGAATATGCAGGTCCAAGTTTGGAAAGAATATGATAAATACATTGTTTGTCTTCTTTCTTCATCTTGCATTCTGCACATAATAGTCTAAGAGTTTTGTACTTAGATAAATAGTCTTGAATGCATGAAAAATCATTGGGATTTAAGGAAATCAACTCATTCTCAAGTTGATGACCCTGAATTTCATTGTGTTTACCAAACACAAATTCCAACTTTTCCCAAGCGTTATCAGGTTCATCAATGTCAGATATGTGGAATCGCAAATCAATAGAGATTGCCATCCCAATCAATCTACGAGCTTCATCACATCTATTTGTCCATTTAATTTTCTTATCATCATCAGTGGGTTCTGTTTCTTTCCCTGAGGTTATCCTGAAAAGTCCCCTACTTTGCAGAACATCCTCCATACGAGATTTCCATGAGAAATAGTTAGAACTTGTAAGTATAATATCACAAGGGGTGGCCATACTATAAAATACAGGCTAAAATAATATAAACTAACTATCTATATGCAAAGAGTTCAAAAAAATATGCGATTTTAAAAAAAACGACACTTAAAACTGATTTCGGATGATGAAGTTATGCTTGATCAAAGGAAATGTTGAAAATGTCCCCCAATAGTGACGTGGCAGATATTAACTTGACCAACTAAAAAAAGAACCCCCCTCTTCTAAAGATCAACCTTTGACAATCACTTTACAATAAAGTTTGCTTTGAAGTGAATCACTTTTGTAGAATAAGTGAGGTTCACTTTTATAATAATGTACTTTTAAATAGTGCAGCAATAAATTAAAAGACTTCCAAAGTGACTCACTTTTATTTTATTTTATTAATGTGAGATGTACTTTTACAATAAAGTAACTTAAAAATAAAAAATGCATGCACTAAAAGTAGATTGATGAGACTTGAACTCAAGACTTATCAAGGTGTAAAACAACTTTGGACCAAGTGAGTTAAGTTTAAAAGGTACGTAAAAGTATGGAAAGAGGAAGGGTTTTTTTTTTTTTACTCTTCTCTCTCGTTTTCTATGCTTGCTTTTTTTTCCTGCAAATCACAAAAAAAACAAAAAACAAAAAACAAAAAAACTTTTTCCTCACAATGGGGTTAGATCTTGGTTAGCTTACCCGAAAAGTCTACGTTTTCAAGTTTCCTCGTTGTTTCTGATTTGCCGTGATCGCACAAGGTGCACGGTAAAGAGCATACGTAGCCGAGAAGACAAGAAATTTCCCTTACTATTTCTGATTCGCTGTGATCACGCAAGGTGCATAGAAAATAGCATACGCAATCAGGGAAAAAAACATGCTGAGACTAAAAAATAAAAGATCTAAGAATAAACTGATAAAATATGAGAGATTTAAAAAAAAAAAAACAAATCTGTCACTGTAACATTACACCTTCAGATTTCCCGAAATGGGTGTTTCTGGAGCAAACGGAAACGGTTTTCAGTGAAACGAAAACTATTTCCCAATGGAAACAGTGCTTCGGACGAAATGGAATAGCTCCCATAGGCCAAAAATTCATAGAAAAACTAGAACCAAAAACCCTTTCAAAGTTTCGGCAACACCGGTTCTAGATCTTGGTCAAAACTGAAAGCGACTCTTCATAAAAGCTCTGATACCATGTTAGGGTACACAGGGTACTCCCAAAGGACCGAACACCAAGAATAACTGCTTCACACAAATAGATCACAAATCAATACACCAATTTTTGTCACGTGGTTAAAACCCTCGAGAGGGAAATAATCCACGGCCCCAGCCAAATAGCTACTTGGAGAAATTTATTATGTAAAAGAAAGAAAGTTACATGAGCTTCTCATAATCGATCAACTAGTCAAGGACCCTCTATGCTCTTTAAATAGAGATCATAGACCAATCGGGTGTTAAGCCA
>LPNX010022283.1:231283-270699 GCA_001517045.1 Pseudotsuga menziesii
TCTAGTTTGGTTAAAGTACACTAAACAACAATCATCTTTGGCTTGATACATCCTAGTTAATGTACTCTGGTTGTGTATTCAAATTGATGGGTTTTGATCAATGCATTCTAGTGGATGTATTAACGGGGATACTCATATGGTAAGTGATTCATGAAGGGTTGTCTCTGGTGGAAACTACATGTTTATTATAGGACTGAAATAGATTAATGTATTATGGATTAATGAGCAGGTATGCATGAGGATCGCTATATGAATAATTTTAGTTTATGATTATTGGCTTCTTAAATGAGTCTTGAGAATAAATATGCTCTGAAATAAGATGAAAAGTGATATGTTGTAGGCCCTTGTGGATTCTTAGCTATATGGAAATTGATGCATGTAACTTAGCTTTGCATGTTGCAGTAAAAGAAAAGTATTTTAGGTGATCTGTGAAAATAGCTTCCATTGTGATCTCCAATAGAAAGGTATCTGGTGGTATTATTGAATGGGTACTAGTAATAACTTAAGGGTATTTCTTATATAACTGTTGAAAATTAAGTACTAATCATGTAATTGATTGAGCATGGATAAGGTAGCTTTATTGAAAATGATCTTCATGTATATTTATCTAATACCTTGTTGAAAATAAACTAGTGGGAATGATGTGGAAAGGGAAGGTATTATTTATAATCCCATCGATGTTATATTAAGTGATCCAGGAGCCACATGAGTTGCAGCACCCCAAGGATGAGGGAGCTCTGCCAACTCACCAAGGTAAAGCATACGAAACAATGGTTAGTTCAACCGACCACTGGAGCTAAGCGAAAGGTAAGTGATCTTGTTTGATGAACGTGAAGAGTAAATACAAGACCATAAGGCATAATTTGAATTTTTTAAATCTAATTATTTTGTTCTTGGGTAGCTTGGTTTAGTACTATTAACACTTAGTGTGTTTTGCTTGGACATCCAAGAGAAACCAGAAGACACTTGAAAGAAAAATACTTATAAAAGGGTATATGCACTGTAAGTAAATTTTTTGTTGTGAAGTAATAAGTTTACCTATTAGTGAATAGGACAAGTAGGAATACTAGAACCTTTGTGAATCATGAAAGCTAATGATGTTAGATTCTGATTCATCTATATGATGTTAATATTAACCTTGGTAGACATGTAGATGTATGTGTATATGATGATTGGCATGGATTAGTTGAAAAATTATGTAGTAGTGTTAAATTATGTTAGAAATGTTCACCCTGCACCCGACAGATGGAGCCATCTATCAAAAACAATTCCAAATATCGCTACCTTCAAGGGTCTAAAAGGAGATATGTAAGGTAGTCATCTGTGGGAAAATAGCTTTTCTGAACGCTAGAGTGGATTTCAGAATTGGACAAAGACAAGCTTGGCATAGATCGGTTGATCAATTCTCTGATCAATAGACAAAGGGAAAGTGTGAATGAAAGTGGTCATCCTCTTATAAATTCAACTGTGAATCACCCAAGTTAAAGATACGTACCTCATACAGATCTACGACCGAGGATAGATCCCAAAAAGGAGAGTTAGAAGATAAAACTTTGGAATGGATGAAGCCAATTTAACCTGTGTGTGTAGATCTATGGTTGAGATATGGTGAATGGGATGATCCAACAGTTGGTGGGAATCTCGCTTAAGTAAAGTGCACAAAGATTAAATTGTGGAAGGTGGACCCGAAAGTCCATCGTTCATTCTAACTAGAGATAAATCCAATGGCCCTCAAACATTCCGCTAGAAGGAAGAGCATGGAAGATAAAAGGTGATTCATTATGTCAAATTGGAAAGTAACCGACATAAAGTAGATCGAGATCAATGAACGACGTTGATCATTGAATAATATCTATGGTTGTCAGTGATTCCACTGGTTAAATTTGTGTGGTCTTCACAAAAATGAATGGATGTAGAATTTTAATGTAATCTGATCTATAGTAATTGAAGTCCACCATCGATCTAGGTGGATTAAGATCTAAGGGTCCTTAATGATTCCAGTGATTCAACTAGGGAGTTGGTTAATAGTCCATTTTGGATGCGAAATTTTTATGAAAAACAACTCACCTCTAATTTGAAGTCTCCTCTTCGTTAAGATCCAAAGGAATATTGGCCATGTTGGTTAGATTTATAGGTTCTTCCAAATATAGAACCTGACTAAATTGTGTATCAGTCACAAGAAAGACTGTATACAGGGAATCTAGGCATCAAGATCAGAGTGTCCTTTCACTGAAATCAAACCAGTAAGCTACTTGAAGTATTGGGAAAGAAGGGTGAACAAATAATGTTTAGTTAATAAAAACCTAAACATAGTATGTGGTGAAGGGAACAATGAGTGTGTGATGGTCTGGTATGAAGGCATGATGAACATGATTTCTTAATCATGGGTATGGAAGGCTTGTTTCAGTTACACAAATAAGGTGAAAATGTCTTGTTATTTTAATGACGCATATAAGATAACCATATACTGTCCTGGAAATGGCAGTAACTAATATGGTTTGAATTACATAGTATTGTAATTTTGAAGATCACTTTTGAGATTAGTGTAAATCCTATGATTAAAGGATTGCATACATAGAGCCCCACCAAATTGCTTGTATGTTTGGAAGTTACAGATTGCAGGTAGAATCAACAAAATACATGGAAGTACAGTTATGTCCAATAATATCAAGACAAGAATCTACCATGTGCAAGGGACAAACATCTAAGAAGGACCTCATGGCGGTGAAATGAACAAAATAGATTTCAAAATCCCAGATTTGGAACTTTGATACTTTTATATTGATGGGTTGACTCGTCTAGAATTGTGTTAACATGACGTGTTATATGTGGTTGTCTAAGTTGGAAGCATGTGTAAATCATAGGGGGTAAGTTCTCCCACTTACAAGAGCCAAACAATAACATGATGGCCTCGGGATTCCAAAAATCTAATTATGTAGGAGACAGAAATGTAAATTCATAATTTGATTTGATTAACTATGTACTAATGGTTTGATGTAGGAACCATGTCAGGAGATACATTATAGAAAAACCATGTATGGTGACCTGCAATTAACAAAAGATCAATTGAGATGATAAATTTTTCCCTTGAGGCAGGTCTTGGGGGTTCCCTTGTTGTCTAAAATTAAAGCAAGATACCTTTGGATTTATAAGGAGTTTCTTATGTGAATATGTATTTGGATTATTTAGCATATTCTTGCTAATATACTTGCCTGATATTGTAGATATAAAATGGTTTAATTCAAATGTCCTACACAAATCTCCTTATGTAGGGAACCCTGGATACAAAAAGATGATAACAACCCTCAGGAAGCAATTCTTTTGGCCATTTTTTTTTGAAGGTATATCTAGTGGATTACCTGTCTAAATGTTCAGAATTAATCGGTGAAGGAGAAACATCAACATCCAGCCGGTTTGTTACAACCCTTACCAATTCCTAAATGGAAATGGGAGGTAATATCTTTGGATTTTATCACAAGTTTTACATTGACTCAAAAACAACATGATTCAATTATGGTTTTAGTGATAAATTAAGCAAGTCTACTCATTTTATACCTATGAAATTGACTTAAAAGGATGTCAATGTTGCATAAATATTCTTAAGGGAAATATTTCGACTTCATTGAGTGCCAAAAATGGTAATTTCTGACTGGGACGTCAAGTTTACATCAAGCTTTTCGAAATCATTGTTTACAGGGTTAGAAACCAAGATAAATTCAGCATTAGCTACCATCATGAAATAGTTGGACAAACAAAAAAAACAAACCAATTCATCGAGGACATGTTGAGGATGCATGTCATGGAAATACACACTAAGTGGGAAGACTGTCTACAACTGGAAGAGTTTGCATACAATAATGTCTACTAGGCCTCTGCCAAGATGAGTCCATTTGAAATTTTATATGACCGTAAGTGTAATACTCTAATCTCATGGACCAGCCCTGTTGATAGATTAATGTTAGGACCTTATTTATTAGAATATTTGGAACCAACCCTGAAAAAGGTACAACAAAACTTGAAGGCTTCCCAAGAAAGGCATAAAATTGATGTTGACTTAAAAATAACTGCTAGAGAGTTCTAGGTGTGTGATCATGTCTACATAAAGGTAAATCCCAGTAAAATTTCCTTGAGACTGGGTAAGTATAAAAAATTGGCACCCAGGTATTGTGGGCCATTTGAAATTCTAGCTAAAGTGGGGTTTGTTGCATACCAGTTAGCCCTACCACCAAATATTAAAGTACATAATGTGTTTCATGTTTCTATATTGAAGAGATATGGTCATGATGTTTCTCATGTGATTAATTGGAGTGTAATCCAGGAGGAACCCGAGGGATAGTTCCAAGTGGGATAGGAGCACATTCTCGGCAAGAGATAACTTTTACTCTAGAACCGTACCATCGGATAGGTAAAGGTGCAATGGAAGCACCTTAGTCCAAAAGAAGCTACTTGGGATCTGGAAAGTAATATGGAGGACGCATATCCATAATTATTCTAAGAGGCTGACATGGATGAATAAAAACAAAATTTATAACACCGAGGAAGGTGTTATCTTTTAAGGGGAGGTGTATGTAATACCCCCTGAATTAATAATTATTAATTCTACTAGAAAATACTTTAATTATTATTTTATTATTCTTTGACAGGAAAGTCAAGAATAAAACATTTTGTAATAAAACATTCCTTATTAATAAAATATGTTGAAGGAAAACAAATGGGGAAGTAGTTGTTGAAAGAGTGTTTGCTGACCCACAAGAGGGAAATTACAAGTGGAAGAGACCACCGATTAAGAACTCGTGATGCAAGAGGCATCATCCCCAAAAATCAGGTATGCACTCCTAGTTGAGTTGCTAAAGAGAAGGAGTCTCATAAATGACCAATTCTTAGTAAAAATACTATTCAATAGTATGTCCATGAGCAACAGGATGGTAGCATTGGACATGTATTAACATATGTATAATGGAAGAGATGACGCATTGAGATATTTTGATCTTGTGGTTCAGTGAATAGGATTAGGGGTTCTAGAGCAAGTAATTTGGCTGTTCTGGGAGTTGGTTAGGAGAAACAACTTCTCCACTTTTGTTTTCCTAGCTTTGGTTCTAGGTTCCTACTCTGATCTTATGATTCTAGTATAGTACGATATATATCTAAAATGTTGAATTGCAATTATAATTATAGGCAGTATTATGTATGCATTTTTTGTAGAACCATTATTCATGTTTTGTATATTATACTAGATCTATACAAGGTTAGATTGCTCTTAATGCATTCAAGATCAAGCATCCATACCTGCATCAAATATTGTTAGTATGTTATTGTTGTAGCAATTAATATTTTGTTCTGAGAAAAATTACTTCATTCTAACTATTGTAAATATGTTAATGGTTTCAGAATCAATACTTAAAGGATTTAGAATTGATGAGTATGTTTTTTAACAAATTGAATCCTTTGTTGTTGTAACTAATTGGATATTATACTATGTATTTCTTGTATGTATCAATTTATGTAAGTCTTTCTTTATTTATGCATTCAAACTTGGATTGTCGATTGAACTAATAATGCTGGTTCATGGTTTAGATCTATGTTATTTCGATGTTATGAATGCAATCTATGTACATGGGGAAAAAACTTAATTCATGGTATGAATCCATAATTAACCTAGCGTAGTCTAGATTTAAAATTATGTATAGAGGCAACAGATTCAAGAAGGGTTACTGGTTTTACGATAACCTCCATATTTGGTTTAAATTACAGTTAAAAAAAAACTTCGAGACAAACAAAAACCATTTTGAATGCACAGTTTTAAACATTTATATACACAGTTAAACGTTGATCCACAAAAGAAATCAGTTCAACAGTCAGGGTTAAAGCATAAAAAAAGATCAACGGTTTATAGAAGTTATGAGAGAAGGAATTGCGGAATTCCAACTTAGGAATTGTGGCGAATCTACAATATGCACCCTATAATATTCCCTGCGGAATGCAAAAGGTGGAAGGAGGAAGGAAGAAAATTAAATAGAAAATCTAAAGTGAAATGAGTTTTCTGCACCCCAGCATCCTCCCTGCGGAAGGCGAAAGGTGGAAGGAGGAATATGAAAAGGAAAATATAAAGTGAAATGATTTTTTCCACCCCATAATACTCCCTATGGAATGCGAAAGGTAGAAGGAAGAAGATGAAAAGGAAAATCTAAATTAAAATGAGTTTTCCACACCCCAAAATTTTCCCTATAGAACCCAGAAGGTGGAAGGAAGAAGGCAAAAAATAAACGAAAAATATAATACCTAAGTGGTTTTCCACACCCCGGAATCTTCCCTGTGGGATTCGGAAGGTGAAAGATGCAATTGAAAAATGAAAGTGATATAAGTTTTTCCACACCTCATAGTCCGCCCTACGAAATGTGGGTGGCGAAAGGAAGAAAGACCCTATTAATCATGGAAATGGAAATTGCAGAATGATTCTGTGGAAGAATATTTATGGATTGATCATTACAGAAGAACAATAAAATTAGCATTTGTGGGTTAAATAGTGAAGTGTTTGGAAAACTGATTTTGGGAAACGGTTCCTATGGTTAAGGTTTTGATGATCAGTTTATCTGTCCTTGGTTATGATTTAAACTCTATTTTTTTTGTAATTCCTTATAACAATTAAGGTATTTTACTAATATTTTTTAAGGTGTATGGTTATAAATTTTCTATATATTTGAAATTTGAGTTATGTTACACTCCATCTATGAAGAATCCAGTCTTCATAATGTTCTATGACATCTCCACTTTCAAAGGGTTGCGAAGTTTGAGGAGCTAATTCAGATTCTTAATTATCAAGATGAGTTCTATAGATTTAAGGTATGAATTGTGCTCACATTCCTGGTTTTCCAAATCGAATACCCAATATAGATTGGCAAACATATATTCCAAGATTCAAAGATAAAAAAGGTGATGATGTTTCCCTTAATTTGTTTAGACTTCATAAGCATATGCATAAGTTGAGAATTGAATTGCATGAGGATTATTTAATAAAAATGTTCATCGTTAGTTTAGAAGGAAATGCAAGATCATGGTATGAGGGATTTCCAACAGAGATTTTATATTCCCTCAAAGAATTTTATACATTATTTCATGAACATTTTAAAGATCAATATCCTTCTTTGCTGCTAATTCAAGATTGTTGCACACATGATAAATGGTTCATTGATAATTTGAAAGACATATATAGTGATGATTAGTATATGGATGAAGAGCTTTAAGAAATTTTACAGGAATATTCATTTAAAAAATAAATACAAACCAATTTCCATAATATTCAATACGATTCCCATCAATTGGTAATATCTTCCTTAACCAAAACGGACATAAGACAAAACTCTGATTCAACCAAATATATTTATTTCTCTGAAACTGATGACAGTTTGCATCATTCTTTTCAATCCTTGTGTGTACAAGAAGGAATTTTGGAATGTCCCTCAGATTGTCCCTCATATCATTCAACTTCTGAAATTCTGTTACAAGAGGAGGATGGCCCTATTCAATCAGAAATCACCCTTTTGCAGCAACAATTTCTTAAAAGACATAATGTGTTTGATGAAGCATGCCATCAGCCTATTACAAACGCTATTAATGGTGGTTTTAAAGAATATTTTAGTCCAATTGTATATGATGAGCAGGAGGATGGTCATCTGAGTGATGTATATGAAGAGGATCATACTCATTTGCTTTATGAAGAATGCAATTAGCATGTTGAAAATTTTGCTAGTAATTTTTTTAAATAAGATTTCAACATGCCTATATATGATGAATGTGAGGACAGCTACTTGGATAATGCACCTAAAGAACCAACGATCTACAATAATAGATTGGATCACTAGGAAGAGGAGGATTCTAAATGGGATATCTCTTTATGTTTTTTAATTCAGAAATTATTTGGCTTGATTCTATTAAAGAACACAATGATATTTCCTTTGAAACACTTGGAAGGCACCAGATTTTAAATTATGATATTTTAGATGAAGAAGTTAAGGTCTCATTTGAAAATTATCATGAACACATTTTTCAAGATTCCTCTAAAGAGAAGTTTGGAAGTGTGCTAGAGGAGTTACAGTGGAAGCAGCCTAGTCATGGACAACAAGAAACATAAATTTTTGTAGGTTGTCATGATCCAATGGCTGAATATATGGAGAATCTTTGCAGTGGGAATAGTGATTTTTGTGTGTGCAGTAAAGATCATTTCCTTTATCATAACCTTTTTCCATTAATTTCTTCATTTATTTTTTTGATCAAGCATGAGCAGAAAGTTTGTTTATGGGATCATTTGCTTTATTGGCTTCATTGGAAGTCAGACTTTACCTGATTGAGCATTGGTGCTCAGTAAGTAGGGTAGGTAGGTGTGAATAAGCTCAACATGTTGAGCATTTATTTTAGCAAATTTTCACTTTGTTTTCAGTATCAGTTCAGTTTTTGTTTTTGGGGCATGTTGAGGATTGCAATAAATCTTGGGACCATCCCAGTGGATCAGGAACTTGGTCGACAGGGTTCTTTCTTACCTCATAGGGAGGATAGCATCCCCAATTTGGATCTATCGTTAGCACCTGTGCTAAAATTAGAATCTTTTTTCAATTGCATCCACACTAATCCCCCTGCAAAAGGATAATCTAGTAAAAATTTATTGAAAATCCCAAGTTTTAGCCTTATGAATATGCCTAAATATGAAAAATATGATCAAGTTTAAAATTTGATCGGAATGGACAGCCTAGATGCACAACGGATAAGATGAAAGGCCGAAAACATTTCCTCTAAAGAAAAATCAGAAGCGGAAGAGGAAAAAAATTGGTTATAAAAAGTGGTAAACCCGATTATCGCTTTTCGCAGTCTGAGATCCGATGGTCAAGAATGAATATGGTAGAAAGAAATGGTCCAGGAAAAAGTGGGAAGTAAAATGGCAGAAGTGGAAAAGGAAAAATTTCGGTCGTAAAGTTGGTGAACCCGGTTTTCGGTAGTCACATTCTGTGATCTGCAAGATCGACGGTCCAGAAAGATTCTGTCAAAGATCAATGGCTCAAAAAGGAGAAGAAAGGAGAAAGGAGGAAAGAAAAAATACATAAGTTTGGTTAGTAAAAAGTTTGAATTTCCACATTCTACAATTTGTAGGATTGACACTCCAGAAAGCTTCCGCCGAAGATCAATGACTTGGAAAGGAGAAAAAGGGCGGAAAGCGGAAAGGGAGAAGATCTTGTTATAAAAAGTTGAAATCCCACTTTCCGCTTTCTATAGCCTACAACTTGACCTCATATCAAAGGATCATAGAGTGTTTTCTTAAGATCGACAGTGCGGAAAATGGAAACATGCATACATGATAAGTAGATCTCCCAATATGTGAAGCTTTGTAGACCCTGCAACATTCAACGACCCAGATCAACAGCTGATAAAGGTCCATAGTAGAGGTGGATTCCATTGGTTCAACTTGAATGAACTAAATAACTTCTAGATATGTAGAATTGATTAAAGGGATACATGTTTCAATGGTAAATATTGATGGTGGAGTAAGATCAACGTCGGAGAGAAATTTGATTGATTTAGCATTCATGGATAAATGAATATTTGAAATATGCAGAATTTAGATGCTTGTGGATAAATCCAAGACATGCGTCTACACAACATGGTTTGATCAAATTGATTAATGGATGGGAAAAATTCCACTAGTTCAAAGTGTTTTTGGTTTAATTTTCCATAACTCAGCAAAATTTTATAGAGTGTGCATGTCAATACATGTGTAGGTGCATGCGAGCATTTTCCAAAAAGATCAACGGTCCAAAGCAACTTCGCTGGTTTAAGATGCAAGAAAGAAGGAAATTATTGTAGGCCACTCAAATATCCTCTTAATAGTCATTTTCATCAAGCAGGCCTAAGTCCCAGGTGTCAAGTTTTCCATTTTAATCCATCACGCACATCCCAACATGCCTTCTTATTTTGTTTTGTGATCATGGTGAATATGCCGGATCGTAGGTTGTTAATATTTGGTGTGTGTGGGTTTGATTCATGTATAATAACTGATTTTGTCTATCTTTTGAGGTTGGTCTCGGGATATTATTACTCTATAAATGTAACCTCTACGGAGGAACAAATGGGATTCAACATTCATTTTGAAGGCTCTGTGCTTGGTTTTGTAGCTCTGCAACCTTCCTTGTGATCATTAATGAAAAGTATGCCTTGAATATATTAGATTCATCGTGGTGTTCATTGTTCAGTATGTTTTCCCTTGTATTCTTCATTTCAATGTTTGTGTAATTTCTGCTAATGTGCTTCTAGTTGTATGCAAGGAATTTGTTCTCTGTTAAGCGCATTGCATCAGATAATGTATTTGTTTTCTTGTTTGTCTTGGAATTCATCCTCTATTAGATGCTCCATTTCATTTATAAACCTTTATTGGTGCTTCTGCTAAATGTGTTTTAGGAGATTCATCCATAGATAGGTGCCTCTTGTCTCATTGGGATTGTTCTCATTCCCCCTTGCCATCTCTCAAATATATTTTGTTGAATACTAACACCTATTTTTCCTCAGACTAAGAAGGTTATCATTGGTCATTATTTTTTGTAAGTCTTTGAATGTTTTAGTTTTTGACTCCATTTCCTAATGGTTTTGTATGTTTGTTGCTCTTACACCCTTTAAAACCCAAAGAACCCTTCCCCTCAGAAATATAGCCTTCTAAATGATTATTTAAAGACAAATGTGTATGTGAATGTTCCCATGACAAAGAGAGAGCCCTCTCTGACTGTATAGGCTAGAATACAGTCTAAAGGTTGGTTTGAAATGGTTACCCCAGTGATTTCCTACCACAACCATAGGAAAATTTTTGGGTGATAACACTGTGTATGTAAAATTGTTCCTTCTTCATGCTTTTTTGTTGGTTTGTGCATGTAATTCGATTTGTTAGGATCTCTCACGCTCTTAGATATTGTTGTAGAACAAAATTATCACATGGTATCAGAGCTGAGTGGAGTTGCAAATCATTCTTGAGCATTTGGGATGCATTTTGAGAGATTTTCCAGATAAAATTGAGTGTTTTTTGCAAGAACCTTTAGCAAAACTCACCAGTAGTGCAAGAAGAGATCAAACAGAACAACATCTTGCTTACCCTCTTCAATTTCTTCGAATGGAAGGAAAAAATGGTCATCACATTGAGATCTAATGGTCTCTAGAGGGTTACCGTGGGTAGAGAAGTGGAGCCAAACTCTGCAATAGAGAAGTCTAAGTAATTCAATAGTGACTTGATGAAGCCTATGAACTGATATTCCTAAGTATTTCAAGAGAAAGCATATTTCATATAGACAGTTTGACAACCCCAAATAATTTATGGGTTAAACTAGAATCAATATTTGGGAAAACTGATGAATTGAGGGGACATCATCTTGAAAACAAGCTCATTTTCCTAAGCCCAACGCATTTTGAAACCATCCAGGATTTCTTCATGAAGTTCAAGTCCCTATTACTTCAACTAAAGCAATGTGGAATTGAGAAAAAGGAGGACAAGCTAATACTATCCATCATTTCGAAGTTAGGCCCAGAATTTTCTGTGTTTGTAAGCACCTTCCATTCTGGCAAATTGACACTTCGAAACCATAAAATGACTACACTAACCAGCTTCATGGAGACCCTTACCCAAGAGCAGGATAAACTAGTTTAAATGGGAACCATTAAATCTAGAAGAGATAAATATTTTTCCATGAGTGTTTCGAATGCCTCAAAGGGAAAACAGAAGGAAAAGAATTCAAAGCAGTCAGAGAAGAGGAATCTTGATAAACCCAAATACACTGATGGGGGTTAGAATCCTCCTAAGGAGAAGGACAATAAAGGGAAGGAGAAAACCAAATGCACATATTTCCATAAGGGATGGAATCCAAAGAGATCTGGCATGAAGAAAAGAATTGATCAGATGGCACAGCTGCTGGAGAAAAATAACATCCTTGTCCTAGCTGGCAGAAGGAAGAAAGATGGCACCTCAACTTCAGACAATAAGGAGAAATTCCATGCCTTGGTAGCAAGTTCTTCTAATTCCTCAACCTTCATTATTGATTTAGGGGAATCTATAAATATGGATTCCACCAGAAAGCTCTTCTCCTCTATGCATTCTAATACTTGCCCAGTTGTTCGAATGGGAGATGACTCTGAGATCCAGACCAAAGGAATTGGTAGGATTGATTTGGAGCATGGATATTTCAGTGATGTTCTCTATGTACCAGAATTGGCAGAAAATTTGTTATCAGTATACCAAATGACCCATACAAGAGAAGCCAAGAGAGTAAAATTTACTCTTAACTTGGTAGAGATAGCAGAAATCTCTTCCAGCCAAGTTGTGGCAATTAGGTGTGCAAACCACCAAGAAAGGATGTATAAGTCCGCAAATTTTCTTCCTAATTCCATGAGGGAAGTGCTCTTCTCTCATGGCAATGTCACCTCCAAGATATGGCATGAAATATTTGGACACGTGAACTACAAGTGTCTTCAAGCACTGAACAAGGATGATATGGTGGAAGGGATTCCTTCAATTAAATCTTCTAATGGATCTTGCATTGGATGTGTAGTTAGGAAGCATCCATAGCGCAACTCTGAGAAGGGGGAGGCAAGCAGAGCCACACAAACACTTGTATTTGTACATTCAGACCTCATTGGTCCTCTTCCCACAACCTCCTATGGAGGATCAAGGTATGTACTCACCTTCATTAATGACTACTTAGGATTTTGCTGGGTATACTTCCTAAAATAAAAATCTAAAGTATTTGAGAAATTGAACATTTGGAAGGCCTTAGTGAAGAACCAAAGTGGGAATAGGATAAAACTACTTAGGACTGAAAATGGTAAATAATGTCAATAAAAATATGCATCATGTTTTTTAGGAATGTGGAATTCAAATGCAACATTCAGTCCTCTACACACTGTTACCACCTAATTTGTACTTAGTGGTTTTTTATCAAGTGATCTTGGTGAACCGGATAAGGATAGCTTGTTCGGACTTCATAAGACCTTCGGTATTGCTTCTGGGAAACTTTTTTGTACTATATTACATGTTCATACCCCATTGCGGGAGTTATAATAAGTGTTCTAGAATGATAGTGTCTGTAAAAGACTTGGTCTCTTAGACATTATTTTCTAATCTGATCAGCCTAGGGTGTTTTTTCCCTTGGTTATTATTGGTTGTTGAATAAACGACTGATAATTTATGAGTTTTTCACTCAATAACTCCAAAGTTGGGGTGGTCGGCTTGGAATTTAGGCCTATTGAGGTTATTAGAGTCTATGTGTCAATGTATAAACATGCTAGTCATTATGGTTGAGTCATATGAACATGTCTAAGTCCACCTAGGTTTTTTAAATTTTTTTATTTTTTTATTTTTTCAGTGTTTTTTATTAAAATTAAAATTTTCCAAAAATTAGGCTATTTTTTAATAGATTAATTGGGAAAATTGGTTTTGTAATAAAAGTGGGCTTAGAAGTTAGATTCAGTCATGTAGGTGCTCATTTTCAAGCTAAGAGCACCCAGTAAACCTATAGACCCACTTTTTCCTAGTTTTGAGTGATTTTCCATCACTTAGGACAGAAAGCCCCAAAAAATCAATTATTGACTATTTTAATTAATAAATTGATGAATAATGGAGCAAATCCAAAATACTAGATCAATAGATTCTCAACAGATTTGATTGAAATCAATCTCATCGGCACTAGATTGACTAGATCTGACAAATCCTTGACTAAAAGAGGTGATCTGGACAAATCCAGAGTTGAACTCCAGCCTCCTTTATGGGGAATTGCACCCTCTCTCTCTCCTCCACATGTGTGGGCTCTTCTGAAAGCTCTGTGGTTGATGTGTCAGTCAGTAGGTTGATGTGTCAGCTCAATCAGCCCCCCAATTGATAAGTAGGCTCAGTGGAAGCTTAGTTTAGCTTCAGATTAAGCATTGATAGACTCTCCTTCAGCTGCATTGGTATATCTCCTTGGGATTTTTGCTCCCCCTAGGCTGGATCTCCTAATTTCTGTATAAATAAATCTCATACCACCTCTTCCAAGCTAGTTAGAACTGGAATTGAGGGGTTGTTGCTATTGTAATGTTGTTATTGTTCATTTGAAATAAAGAGAAGCTTTAGAGGCAAGACGGTGTCATGTCATTGTATGTGTGGATGATAATTTCCATATTTTATTGAGGTAACCTGTATCTATGTTCATAATTTGCTGATTTTTCTGGATTAATTGCTAAGATTGATAATAAGCTTATTATAATCTTGATAGGAAAGGAGCTTTTCAATAAGTTTATTAGCCATCTCTTTCCTTTGATGCATGTTTAGAGATCTAGATTCAACATTTTTTATAAGTCTATATGCATGTTATTTTGAATCTCTATGTATGTATTAACCGGATCTCACAATTATTTTGGCAATTCTTTGGATTCAGTTGCAGGTTCCTAGCTTAAAGAGGATGCTGATCTAGTTTGCATCTTCACTCTCTCCAAAACCATTCAAAGGAATATTCCCTCAAAATTCCACCTAAAATATCCATGGTGTAACATAAAATAAGAGAAGCTTATGTTCGAAAGTGGCCTCAAGATCGTTCAAATCCCCCTAGGGGTCTCCCCTTTGACTGAAATCTTAAAATTTTGGGAAAGTTGTAAGATCTTGGTTTCGTCCCATATAAGGACCAAGAGGATTCTGATATTTCAGTTTGTTGATATTTTAACCAATAATAAAAAAAAGAAATATTTTTTGAGTAGGATCTTTCGATCCCACTCCCCATCCCCCCAGGGGGGATCCGCGTCCATTTCATTTTTTGCATTTTTCCCTTTTTCTGTTGTAGTTTAGTATTGACATGCAGGATTGTATAATTTGAAAATATTTTTCATTATTCCATATTTTCAATTCAAAATTAATCATACTACTTACTCTACGAATTCCCGATTGACCCGCAAGGGGAAAGAGATGCGTGGCAGGACTAATTAGAAAACTGGTGTTGTGTATCTCTAATTGCATTTTTCATTTATTTTTTTGATAATCATAATAAAATAAACCCCTCCTTGATTCCCCGATTGAGGTCCACTTGGACCAAAAGACGTTCCTGGAGGGTTTTTCTTTTTAATAAGAACACCTCTTTTAAAATTTACTAAAAATAACGAAGACTCCAGTGTGTATGATCTGTACTTGGATGCGGTTCATCCTATCAGTCAAGCTGCATCAAAAGCACTTGAGTGACTAGATTAATTAGTCTTCATCTCCCAAATTGACAAACCATCAGGCGAAAATCCAACGCCTCGAACAAACTGTAAGCGTTGCCAAAATACCCAAAGGAGTGGGAACAACTAGAAAGTGACCTCGAGGCGCCGATCTCTGTCACACCCTAATGGGTGCATTATGAAAAATAGTCTCCGAGACTCTGTTCCATCCCACAAAAACCTTGCGGGTAGCCATGAAAGTTTACTTTTGGACATACTCCAAGTACCCCTCAAGTATATCTGTAGTCCCCTTTTCGCCTAATTTAATTCATTCACATTCCACATTAATTTAAAATATACCAAGAGACATTTGCAAAACATTCATTCAAGGGCATGCAAACACATTATTTTCTCTGTTGACTCCATTTAAGGCACTGGTGATTCATTACTGTACTTATCTGCTTTAAATCTTGCATCTTGTTATCTTTTGTTTCCACTGGTTAATTTCAAAACTCCTAAACAACTTAATTAATATAACACCATCACACTAAGTAATTAGCCTTAGTAATTTAATAGGGTCTACCATCATTGGGTTCATTAGGAGTTATCCTGAACGGAGGATTCAAGAACAAGGTGGTAGCTTTAACTCGATACTTTCCCCCAAGGACACACTGAGTGGCTTGAAGATTTTTTCCACGTAACCCAGGTGTGTGAAAGGCGGCAACACTTTTTGGCGCCGTTGCCGGGGATAAATATTTTTATTCCCAAGTACGACTTTTGTTTTCTTCTTTTTTTGTTTTTGTTATTTTTTTGATAAATTCTTAGAGTATATCTTTAATTTTCATCTGGCGACTCCACTAAATTTTTTTAGTTTTTCATTTTTTACAAAGAAAAGAAAAAAAAATTCTTGTGAGAATTCTTAACTGTATATTTTTAATCTCACATGGCGACTCCATTGAAGGGATAAAACCCTGTTATCTCATAAACTTGTGAAGTTTTGTTGTGTGTAGATGAGCCCATGCAACATGTTAAAACCTTTAAAGCTCATCACTTGACAACTCCACCTTTTTAGTACAAGGTTTAATGGTTATATCAAATGGATACTATTAATTTTTGATATGGATGAATTAAAGGAGAAATATGGTGCCTAGATAATGGAATTTTTCAGCGTATCAATTTCTCAAACATATCAGGTTTTCCTTACTATTGTAATGGTTTGGGGGATGCATATAAATCGCTTCCAGTATTTCATGGAAATCATGGTGATTCGTCCATTTGGCATGTCACATCTTTCCTTCAGTTGATGGCTGACTTCAATGTTCTTCATGAAGATAATATGATGGAAATGTTTGCTAGTACTTTTTGGGGTGAGGCTTGTTGTTGGTTCTATCACGACCTTTCTAATAAATGTATAAATTCTTTTCCAAGCTTCCTTTGGATGTTTTTAGAGAAGTGGCATGATGGTAGGGATAGTATGAATGGTTTGAAAAAGTTCCTTGAAAAGATCTATACCTTCTACCTATCTGGGATAGAGTATCACATGGAAACATATGATGGACCTTTTTCCATGATACAAAGTATTGAAGACTTGGAATCACTTCTTGAACATTTAAGTGAAGAGGAGATCCATGATAATCTGATCAAAGAGTTTCTTCATAGTTATTCAAGAAAGGAGGTAATTAAGTAGCTTATTAAAGAATATGAGGTATCTCCCAATACACAGCAAGATTCTGAGGAAGGGAAAATCCAAGATGATCCTATTGAAGAGCTTTAGGAGGAGCCCATGATGGAACACATTATTGAAGACTCTCCTCATGTCACCATAGCTGAAAACATTGAATATTTGAGGTATTTTCAAGTGTGTCGCAATGCTGATATTTTTCTAGAAATCCCTCTAGAGAAACCCACTGAGCAACACATCCCAAGTGATCCCATTGAATATGTCCAAAAAGTTTCCTTGATTGAATATAATATTGAATATCCTCTTCATGATATCATAACATAAGCCTATAAAGAAACTTATGATAATATCAGCATGGTGTGTGGTGACACTAGACCTTGTTCTCCTCATGTTGATGAAGGTTTGGAAAGTTTATTTCCTTGTAACATTTTTTCTGAAGAAGATTGTTATGAATACAAGGAAGACATGGATAGGAAAGAGCATGATGCCATGGATGAAGAGTCCCCCACATATGACATGGATGGGAGTGATGACTATTGGAATTTCATAGATAATACAACTTGTGAAAATATTATGGAGAATCCCATCCATGATATGTCCAAAAAGGGGAGTGTCTATTCAAAAATTTGTGGAAGTCCAATCTATGATACATCCATAGAGGGGAGCATGGATCTGGATTCCTGGGAAAATATTAGTGTGGAAGAGGAGCATTCAAAATTTTCATGTGATCATTCAAATTCATATCATGCAGAGCTGCACAAGGGTATCAGTAATGAAGACATTGAGAAGCAGTGTTGTGAAAAGTCAGATGTGATGCAATCAGTGGAATATCAGTCTCAACCATCTTTTTCACATATAGAGGTTCCTTATGATTTGGAGCTACTTGGGGCTTGTGCAACGAGTTATCATTTGATAAGCCTCAGTGATCAGTATGATGTTGTAGTTAGTCTGACTCATCGTTCTAATTGGTATATCAGTCCTATCCAGTCATGGATAGAAGCATCTTGTATGAGCACATACAAGTTGGGGAAGAATTTGTATGACATTATTCATGCCTATGATCTCCCATCCATCCTGCCCATTCTGAATCACCATGTAGGTTTGCATTTTTTGAATAAGGTATCCTTACTTTGGCTAGTAACCAAAGACAAGGAATTTTTTTTTTATGTTAATAAAATGCTTAGGTGGTTAGATTGGATTTTTTTTTATTACACCTAACCTTTTTATATCACGCTTAGAGTAGGAAAATAAGCTCCTAAAAGACAGCATTTACTTTCTGCATTTATGTTTTGTACTTCGCTATAATAAAACATTTTTTTCATTAGTTAATTACATTTATTTTGTTTAAATAAATCAGCTTAATGGTTCATTTGGGTTTTATATAAACTTGTGCTACTAAGGTTTTCTTGTCAATTTGAGATATTTTTACAGGGTATATAAACCATAGATCCTGGTGTTCTCGTATCCTCTCCTTGCCTTAAAGACCATATCAAGAACATGTCCCACAGCTAGATCCAGAATGTTACCACCTAAGTTGTACTTGGTGGTTTTTTATCAAGTGAGCGCGGTGAACCAGACAAGGATAGCATGTTCGGACATCATAAGACCTTCAATCTTGCTTCTAGGAAACTTTGTTGTACTATATAACATGTTCATACCCCCTTGAGGCAGTTGTAATAAATGTTCTCACATGATAGTGTCTATAAAAGAATCGGTCTCTTAGACTTTATTTCTTAATCCAATCAGCCCAGGGTATTTTTTCCCTTGGTTATTATTGGTTGTTGAATAAACGACTGATAATTTCTGATTTTTTTGCTCAATACTTCCAAAGTTGGGGTGGTCGGCTTGGCATTTAGGCCTATTGAGGATATTAGAGTCTATGCATCAATGTATAAACATGCTAGGAATTATGGTTGAGTCATATGAACATGTCTAAGTCCCCCTAGGTTTTTTAAATTTTTAAATTTTTACAGTGTTTTTTATTAAAATTTAATTTTTCCAAAACTTAGGCTATTTTTTAATAGTTTAATTGGGAAAATTGGTTTTGTAATAAAAGTGGGCTCAAAAGTCATATTTAATCATGTAGGTGCTCATTTTCAAGCTAAGAGCACCCAATAAACCTATAGACCCACTTTTTCCTAGTTTTGAGTGATTTTCCATCACTCAGGTCAGAAAGCCCCAAAATCAATTATTGACTATTTTAATTAATAAATTGATGAATAATGGAGAAAATCCAAAATCCTAGATCAATGGATTCTCAACCGATTTGATTGAAATCAGTCTCATCAGCACCAGATTGACTGTATCTGACAAATCCTTGACTGAAGGAGGTGGTATGGACAGATCTAGAGTTGAACTTCAGCCTCCTTTATGGGGAATTGTACCCTCTCTCTCTCCTCCACATGTGTGGGCTCTTTTGGAATATCTATGGTTGATGTGTGAGTCAACACGTTGATGTGTCAACTCAATCAACCCCCCGATTGACAAGTAGGCTCAGTGGAAGCTTAGTTCAGCTTTAGATTAGGCATTGATGGACTCTTCTCCAGCTGCAATGGTCTATCTCCTTGGGATTTGTGCCCCCTCATCTAGATCTCCTGTTTTTTGTATAAATAAAGCTCATACCACTTCTTCCAAGCTAGTTAGAACTGGGATTAAGGGGTTGTTTCTATTGTACTGTCATTATTGTTCATTTGAAATAAACTGAAGCTTTGGAGGCAAGACAGTGTCATGTCATTGTATTTTTTGATGAGCAATGCCATGTTTTACTAAGGTTACCTGTATCTATGTTCATAATTTGCTGATTTTTTGTGGATTCATTGCTAAGATTGATGATAAGCTTATTATAATCTTGATAGGAAAGGAGCTTTTCAATAAGTTTATTGGCAATCTCTTTCCTCTGATGCATGTTTAGAGATCTGTATTCAGCATGTTTTATAATTTTATATGCATGTTATTCTTAATCTCTGTGTATGTATTAACCGGATCTCACAAGTATTTTGGCAAGTATTTGGGTTTAGTTGTAGCTTCCTAGCTTGGAGAGGATGTTGATCTAGTTTTCTTCTTCACACTCTCCAAAACCATTCAAAGGCATAGCCCCTCGATATTCCACCTGAAAAATCCATTGTGTAATAGAAAATAAGAGAAGCTGATGTTCGAAAGTGGCCTCGAGATCGTTCAAATCACCCCAGGGGTCTCCCCTTTAACTGAAATCTTAAAATTTTGGGAAAGTTGTAAGATATTGGTTTCATCTTGTATAAGGACCAAGAGGATTCTGATATTTTAGTTTACTAATACTATAACCAATAATGATAAAATGAAATCTTTTTTGCGTAGGCTCTTTTGAGATCACTCCCCATTCCCCAGGGGGGGTCCGCGTCCATTTCATTTTTTGCATTTTCCCCTTTTTTTATGTTCTAGTTTAGTATTGACATGAAATATTGTATAATTTCACAATATTTTGCATTATTCCGTATTTTCAATTCAAAATTAATCATACTACTTACCCCACGACTTCCCGATTGACCCGCAAGGGGAAAGAGATGCATGGTAGGACTAATTAGAAAATTGGTGTTGTGTATCTCTAATTCCATTTTTCATTTATTTTTTTGATAATCATAATAAAATAAACCCCTCCTTGATTCCCTCATTGAGTTCCACTTGGACCGAAAGAGGTTCCTGAAGGGTTTTTCTTTTGAATAAGAACACCTCTTTTAAAATTTACTAAAACTAATGAAGACTCTAGTGTGTATGCTCTATACTTGGATATGGTTCATCTGATCAGTCAAGCTGCATCAAAAGCACTTGATTGACTAGATTAATTATTCCTCACCTCCCAAATTGAAAAACCATCAGGCAAAAATCCAATGCCTCGAACAAACTGTAAGCGGTGGCAAAATACGCAAAGGAGTGAGACAAAATGGAAAGTGACCTCGAGGCACCGATATTTGTCACACCCTGGTGCATTATGAAAAATAGTCTCTGAGACTCTATTCCATCCCACAAACACCTTGTGGGTAGCCGTGGAAGTTCACTTTTGGACATACTCCAAGTACCGCTCGGGTATATCTGGAGTCCCATTTTCACCTATTTTAATTCATTCACATTCCACATTAATTTAAAATCTACCAAGAGACATTTGAAAAACATTCATTCAAGTGCATGGAAGCACATTATTTTCTCTATTGACTCCATTTAAGGCACTGGTCATTTATTTGATCATTTCTTTCAAATATATATATATATATATATATATATATATTGAGTGTCGTTACTGTGCTTATTTGCTTTAAATCTTGCATCTTGTTATCTTTTGTTTCGACTGGTTAATTTCAAAACTCCTAAAAACTTAATTAATATAACACCATCACACTAAGTAATTATCCTTATTAATTTATTAGGGTCTACCCTCCTTGGCTTCGTTAGGAGTTAGCCTGAACGGAGGAGTCAAGAACAAGGTGAAAGCCTTGACTCGAGGCTTGCCCCCAAGGACACACCAAGTGGTTTGAATATTTCTGCCATGTAACCCACGTGTGTGAAAGGTGGCAACACACACCGTAACAAAATGTTGTGGTAGAGAGGAAAAATAGGGCTCTCAAAGAGATGGCCACATGCATGATTGAGGCAACGAATATAAGTCCTAAACTATGGGCCGAGGATATAAATTGTGTTGCATACATTCAAAAAATGGAATTCCACAAATAACTTAAAGGAAAAATTCCCTACAAGGAATCGTTTGACCATAAACCAAATGTCTCACATTTCAAAAAAATTGGATCAAGAGCATGGGCTCGAACTCCATCAGAAAATAGGAAGGATTTGAAGCCAAATAGAAAGGAATGTATCATGGTTGGTTATGTGAGGACACAAAGTTTTATAATCTCTTTGACACATCCACACTCAATAGATTCATTTAGAGGAGTGTGCAATTCGAAGAGGAGATCATACCACATTTTGAGCTTGCACCAGGGGAATGCTCTTCTCCCAACACCATGATGAAGTAAGTAATGATTAAAGATCAATTTTTTATGATAATTATGATAATGATATGGATGAATATGAAATTTATGTATATGAGTCACCTTCAAGGCCCAAGTGGTCTGAGAAAATCATAAAACTTGTAGGGGAATTGGCAGGAAATCCCCTAGAGCCTAGGAAGACAATATCCCAACTTTGCAATGCTTCCTATGCAAGTGAAATTTATATTTCTGATCACTCTTATATGATGATTGTATATTATCCACATTTATATCAGGAATATTGTATTTATCCAAGGTGGCTGTCAGCAATGGAAGATGAATTCAATTCTCTACAAGAGAATGAAACATGGGAATTGGGTCCCCTTCCTCCCAAGAGGAAGCTTGTGCAATGCAAGTGGGTATTTCGAACCAAAATTGCTGTAGATGTTTATGATGGTAATTACAAGGGAAAAAAAATTTCTAATGGATACTCTCAATTCCAAGGTGTAAACTACACCAAGACCTTTGCACCGGTTGCAATCATGGATTCATTTAGACTAGTTTTGGCAATTGCAGCTACTAAAGGTTGGGAAGTGCACCATATGGATATCAAGAGTGCATTATTATATGGTGAAATACATGAATATATACACATGCAAAAAAATAAATTATTCCAATAGGATCCTTCACTTTTTTTCAGGTTGAATAAATCTTTATGGCCTCAAGCAAGCCCCCAGGGCTTGGTATGCAAAAATGGATAGTTTATTTCTCTCAATTGGTTTCATTCAATGTAAATCTGATACAAATGAGTATTTGAAGAAAAATTATGTTATATTTTATGTTATTGTACTATATGTATAAGAACTCTTAATTACAAGGATAATAAACAATTAAATGGCATCAATCAAAGCATCCCTACATAGTGAGTTTGCAATGACAGATCTAGGATTACTAAAACAATTTCTAGGATTGGAAATTGAGAAATCTGAAAGAGGAATCATGATGACACAACCTAATTATGCTTCAAACCTGATAATAAAGTTCAATATGGATTATTTTAATGAATACAAGTTCCATTTTCTTTTTGGCATAAAACTAGGTGAATTTGGTGATTCTCCTTTGGTTGATTGTATACTGTACATGCAGCTAGTTTGTAGTTTGTTGTACCTTACACATACCAAACCTGATTTGTATTATGATGTTAGCAATGTAGAAAGGTATATGAAAAAACCACATGAGCTCCATTGGAAGGAATCCAAGAATATTCTTCAATATTTCCAAGGAACAAAGAGTTTTGGGGTACACTATGCAGCGAGTTCTTCACTTGAACTAGTTGGATTTTGTTATTCAGATTGGGATGGAGATCCCACTAACAGAAAGTACACTTCAGGTTTTGTTTTCATGCTTTATGAAGGTCCTATTTTCTGGTATATTAATAAACAAAAAAAATATATCTTTCTTTAGCAGAGGCCAAATGCAGGGGAGCAGTGAATGCAGCCACACAATGTTTATGGTTGCAAGGAATTCTTCAAGAGTTTGGTGTTGCATTTGATTCTACTACTAATGTTTGGGTGGATAATCAAAGTTCCATAAAGATATATAATGATCCATTTCAGAGGTAGAGAACAAAGCACATATATATATCCATATGCACTACATCTGGGGCTCAGTGCATGAGATGGCTATTTCCTTGTAGCATTTCCCATCCACTGAGCAAACTGCTAACATATTCACCAAGGATTTTACTGAGAAAAACATCATGTACTTGAGATAATTGATTGGAGTGAGTGATGGATGGTGATTGTATCCATTCACTTACAGGTTTTCAGCCCCATTTCCATTTTATAGGGGAGGTTTCTCCCATGAGGTTTTCCTCTTTTCCTCATTTTTACATGGACAAATAAATTTCTGTTTGTATTGAGGTGACTTGAGCCTTTGTTTCCAAGGAATACCATAAAATTTTGATGATTTGTACTAAGTTATGGTTAAGGGAGGGTGTTAGAATAGTAATCAACCACTTTACCTTAGTCAATTTTATTTGCATTTATGCAATGATATGCTATGGTTTGGACTTAGGGAAGTTAAACGAGCATAATAATGATATATTTTGATGCTTTCACGCCTACAGGAGGGATCCATATCAGTAAAAATCCACATGCATTCCCTTATTTATGACATATGTGATCCCATTCCTTTATTTGAGGAATTTTGGTTGACTAGGAGCGCTATGGGTGGTTTTAGCCCATTTTTGGACTGTTGGAGCATTTAATGCCCACCTTGACCCTCCCTCTCACCTTATTTTGCACACCCACTCATTCCAATGAGTCATCATTGCTCCATAACACTTAATCCACGTACACACCACAATTCGTGACCATTTGGGCTGAGTTGCAGCGAGTTTGTCCCACCTAGGGGGGATTGAGGCTAATTTGGAAATTTTGACATGTACACTCAGATTTGGCCTCCTAAGCCTCTAAAATTGAACTAGATGTAATATAAACCTGCTATAAACATATTCACATGCCATACAATCAAATAATATCTAGTTTTTATTCACAATGTGTATGTAAAATTGTCCCTTATTCATGTTTTTTGTTGGTTTTTCATGTAATTTGATTTGTGAAGATATATTAGGATCCTATATATTGTTGTAGATAAAAATTATCACAATTTATAAGCTTGAACCACCATATTTATTCCTTATTCCTTATGGTAGGGGGCGTGTTTTCCTTCTCAAGCATCTGCACCGTCATGTCAATGGTATTCTTGATGCAATCACTATGTGTATACCACCCCTTGTGAAAATAATTGAATTTGGTCTTCTATTGCTTCTTCTTGTCTTTGTCCTTGCTAGGATTCAAAACCACATCTAAATGTTTGGGCTTCTTGTGCTTCTTTGAATCTCTATATTTTTTCTTGCCTTTAGCTGGATTCGAAACTCCTCCAATAAGGGATTTATCCTTACTGGATTTGATGGTACCCATTTGTACCAGCTTGTATTTATCTTGATTCAATGACTCCATGAAGTCTTCCATTGATGGCATCCTCTAAATTCGAGATGTGAGTGTTAGTAGATAAATCTACTCAAGCAAGACCAAGCTAGATCTCCCCATTCCAAGTGGATCTAGAACAAATCAAGTACACAATACAACCTAATTTCCTATATCAAATAGAAATGAAAGTCAAAAGATAGATCACTTACCTGAGGTCTGTAAATCCTCTTCTCTCTTTGTTGATCCAAGCACCAAAGCCTTCAGATATTAAGCTGCAAAACCCTATAGAGAAAGTGGAAACAAGAAAACAATACATGTGTATCCAAAGATGAATTAATCTAAGATAACAATTAGGGAAGAAATATCTAAACATTATCAATAGAATAACATTTATGGAAAGAGTTTTGTAGTACTTCAATCAAGGAGATACATAGAATTACATAAGGAAAGAACATCACAACCTAGCCTTAACGCTGCAATATTCCATCCAACAATCCAATCAAAGCCTCCAAAGAGTGATGGTAAGCCTCCCAAAGGATGATAGGGGTCACCTAGAAATTCCAGCAACATAAGAGTACCATAGTCCTTCCTCCCTTCACAATGGAGAGAGGGTTCAATTTATAAGGCTAAAGGGATAGAGTAGGTTGAGTATTAGGAGGAGGGGTATAAGGGGTTCTCCCTGTATATTAGGGAACTATTGCACATAAAATATCCATTAATGCTTAAGCACCCTCAAGAGAAATTCTCCAAAGATTCTTATGGATTTTTTTCCCAATGTTGAGTGGGTTGGCTCACTTTCCTCCTCATGATAGAGCATTGACTCCTATTTTCCATTGACATCATGTGCCACTAGCTCCTTTACCCTATTCACAAGGAGCGTCGGTGTCTTTACCCTCTATACAAAAAGCATCGACAAATTTAAAATGGGAAAAAAGGAATATTCGATAAGCTTCCATACGAAATCCCTTATGGATGTGGTTCCTATTATCTACAGAGAGGTGGAACTCAACCTCCTTACCCATAGGGATCATCCCCTATCCATTTACTAAAGAATATCATCCCATGTGGACCTTCCTTGGCCTATAATAGAAGCCTTGATGAAGGGAGTGAGAGGAAACCAAGAAGAGCATCCTTATGCTATTGGATTGAAGTTTGGTATTGAGGAAAAGTTGAGTGAGTTTGTGTGTAAAGAGCTTTGTGTGAGTGTGGAGTGTTATGAGAGTGTTGTAGGACCATTGTGCAAGAAAAAGCTGGAAACATCAAGGCTTTGGTTTTAGCTTTACCTTCTTATTTCATTGATAAAAAAGTGTTCCCCTTTCCCATATTTGATTTGTGTTAATATCGATTAAATATTGTTAGATTCATTAATAACTAGCATAGATTGTTAATTTGTTTGATTACTCTCATATTGTTATCTTATTTTCTTGATGCTTCTTTACAGGTGTTGTAGATCACATGAAGAGCAGTGGAACAAGGACTAAATATCGCAGATATCAGCTATAAGAGTGATTTCATTAGTATATTAACCATCTAGGGAAAGGATATACTATTGTGGTTTTTGTTCTATACTTGTACCATATAGGATAGAGGAACAAGTAGTGTATGCACCAGTTGTATAATTCCTACAAACAAAATTGGTGACCATACTAGCGAGAGATTGATCCAGTCAAATCTGGGGTAGATCCAGTCATATCTAGAGAAGATAAAGTTAGTTCTATAATTGTTGGTAACATTCTCACTTGTAAGAGTTTTAGTCTCTTTCTTAACTCATTTATATTATTAAGGTGAGTATTCCACTTTACGCTTTCATCAATTTTCCTATGTTTGAAGTTTTTCTTTACTTCTATATTATTCCAGCTCAGTCCTTTTGGTTTCTTGGCATGTGATTGGATTCTTTCCACTTGTGAATCTGTCAGTGCATGTAGGCATATTTGATAGAGCGTCATCTCTCTCTGGCACCTTCTGCACCTTGGCACTAAGCACCACTGGTTCCTTTCTCCATATGACACAGAGCATTGTTGGTGCCTCTACTCAGTGAACACAGTTCATCATCCACCTGCTGGCACTCTGGTGTAGCTATACACATTTCACTGAGGCAAGTACAACAGTGCCTTAGAGCACATATTTTCAAAAAAAAAATCTTCTCTAAAGTTTTTTGTGTCATTTTCTTGTTGTCTTCTTTCTAGATATGAGAGTTTGGTAGCCTGATCTTGTATTTTGAGTTCATATTTAAGACCTTTCATCAATAGGAAATTTGTAGTGAAAAGGAATTGTGTTTGATTTATAGTTTTGGATGCATGACTTGCCTAGCCCATTATCTGAAAAGCTTATTGTGAACAAAGAATATTTGTAGCCTCTTTGGAATTAGTTTATTTTAGTTGTTTTATGCTCTTTCTTTTTCAAAATCATATAAAAAATTAAAAAGAAGTTAGCTAGCTTGTTTTGTTTGCACGAGTACATAAGAAAATATTTCTTTATGACTATTTAGGAAAATTTCATTCCTGGTTAGCATGAGTGCTTAGGAAAGTAGATATTTATGACTTTGATTGAGAAATTTTAGTTTTAATAGACATTAGAGGCTATCCTTCCTTTGTCCTTTAAGAGATTAGATATTTGTAATGGTGAAGAGCTTGTGTGTTTGAAAATATTATCGTAGATCTTGAAGTTTGGTTTGTTGAAAGTAGCATGGATTTTTGTTTTCGAAACAAAAACATTTCTTTCCTACTCTAGTTAGCTTTCATCAAAGAAAAAGACTTGCATGGAATATATATCTTAAAATTCCTTCTTGATATACACCTCACAAACATTCACTAGCCATCAAGATAAAATAAACACTAGCTTAGATTAATTTTTTTTTAGTAATTTGAGTAATAGGGTAGAGACATGTTTCAACATCTTAAAACATAGGAGTTGTTGTTTTATCGATGCATTGTATACGAGGAACTATGTGGTTTTTCCATGTACTGTTGGTATATAGAACGAACTTTCATGTACCCTAGAGGTATATAGAAAGTTACTTGATGTACTCAATTGTATATCAGAAGGAACCTTGTCTATATTTGTGCATTAGACAACACTAATATGTATTTGATCTCCAACGTACCTTCCATATATCGGGAGACCCCTCTAGGATACCTTAACCAACTGATAATATCCATTTTGCTGTCTTTTTGGAGAAATACACCAAGAATAGCACTCGTGAAGATACTACACACGTGTCGTCCAGGTAGTCGGGTGTTCAGGAAAGGGTATGGTCCCAATCCTTCATGTTTTGTTTCATTGTTGGATGCTACAGTATATCACGAGTTGTGACAACTTGACAATCCTAGTGAGTAACTAACTATCATAATCCCATCCTGTCATTTAACTTTTCTTGTAGAATTATCTTCGTAGGTTTGTTTGTGTGTGTTTTGTTCTTTGTCTAGAAATCTAGGGTATAAAACCTCAGTCAGCACTATGGATGACTTACCTATAAGGAATTCTCATAGATTTCAGGGTTTACCACCTGACTCTCCTCCTGTCATGGAAGGAAATGAAGGTGAAACCATGGATCGATCAAATTTTTTTGATTCTCATATAGAAGATGTTCCAATTACTCAAACTAGGGAATAGTTATGTACTTATGATAATCCTTTGGTCCAATAGCCTCATATGATTTTTTCAACCTTTCATTTTCCAACGGAAGGTCAACTTGGTCCATCCAATTTTGTATTCAATCACCCATCAGATGACATTGTAGGGACATAATTTGGTCCAAATTATCCCTTTTGGAAAACCTCCCTAGGGCAAGCCATTTATGAGTATGGAACTAATACAACTGAATTGGAGCCATCCATACTTGCACCTATCAAGAAAGTCATTAGATATGCTCCACCAAATGCAGAATTCTTCTAGAAATCTATTGAACGCATACGTAATATGGGTGAAAACATAATAAGGAAATTTTTTTACCAACTTCCCCACCTTTTAACAACAACCCCACTTGGATATCATGCCCTTTCACCACCTCAAGTAGCTTTTGTCTTAGGGTCATTGGCCCAAAACATGGTTACTCAAGATCTAGGTCAATCCTCCACCCCCATCCTGCTTAGTCAAAACTCTCCACCAGTTTCTACTTCCTTGATAGTTTCTACACCTAGGGGACATTCGCTAGCTCAAGTTTCTTTACCTGTCAGAGGAACCATTTCTAGTATGGAGAAGAACTTATCAATGAGGCCACCAACAATAAATACCCCTCCTCCTAATACCAACATAGTTGTACCATCTTCCGTCGAGCAAGGACCTTCATGGGTCCAACCCAATGTTAGTCCACTTTCTTGGGGATATACTTACCTTGGGAATCAACCACCTACATTTCATCAAGTTTATAAAACACCACCATCAGCGGTTATTTATCTTGGAATTACGTACCCTGGGAATGCTTATGTCCCTTGGGGGAAACCTAATTGGTCTAATGTACGATCCTATGGAGGAGACTTTGTAAACACTGCTGCAGTTTTTAGAGGTCCACCCAGAGGCCCACCACCTAGAGGACCTGGAAGACCTGGTGGACCATCTCGAGGCCCACCATATGGAGGTCCACCACATGGAGGACCACCACCACCACCTAGAGGACCACCACAACCTGGAGGCCCACCCCCTGGAGGACCACCTCCCTTAGGTAGCCCATCACCTAGTGTACATTCTAGTGGATCTTTTTGAAACTAACCACCCAACCAACCCACGATGGGAATTTCATCTATGCTTGTTTATCAATATTTGTATGGTCCTACTAGTCCATAGATGCCATACTAGTATTACCAGTATCCTCAACCTAATCAATAGTTTCCATTTTGGATACGTTATATCCGCTAGATTTTTCTAGAATGATCAACGATTTGATACATCATGATACCTCACGGACTTAAATACCGGTTATGCTACCCTCAGACATACCTAAATTTGACGATAAACCTAGTAATGATTATTGACAGAAAAAACCATTCAATATGGGTTCACTCTCTTTCAACACCCAAACCACCGCAATGTCTGTAAGCACCGACCTAGAAAGGGTTTACCTCATTCGGCAACACCTACAGAGCATATTTAGTCTCACCTAAGATGTTCAAGGGAGAGATGTCGAAACCAAGTTTCTGCAGTATGAAGGAGGACCATGTGCATCTACTTAGTGACTTAGCATAGCCTTAATCCACATATCTAATCATCCAGGTTATGGATTTAACATAATTACATCATCATTCATTATATCGCATTAACATAACTAAATCTCAGCAAAACATCAATGTGTAGACAGATCTAGTATCTAAAACAAAAAAAACATCACATCACTCACATATCCATATCATTGATACACACTGCATTCACATTTGGATCACAGAAAATAGGAATAGACACAATATTTTTTCTCAATCTCTATCTTGTCATATTAGCCTTCACACAAAGAAAAGATTCTCCAAAATAGTCCCTTAGTCACATGTTCAGATTCAATATCGAGCATACTAAGAAGCTTTACACTTGTAATTCTACATCTACTTATAGGCTTGTGCCTTTACATTCATGGTACACTTATCCAAATTTCTAACTACTTCTTAACAGTAAATACAAAACAATGACCATAATCCACATAATGTGGTCCAAAACTACAAAATATGACCAAAATACATGAAATAACATTAATCCTGACCTACGCGTCGTTTTCCACCTTGTGATACATATTTGACATTGCGCAGCATCGGTGATGCTGCACAACTAACTTATCCAAAAAATTCCTGCCAACACTCCCCCAACACAATCTTGTGGCTCGCCCTCAATCCACATCAGTTGGAAGGTGTATTCATTGATATTTTTCTTGAAATCCTTGTAGTGTTGGGTAATACCTTTGACCCGCTCTCTAATTTTCGCAGCAGTTTCCTGGATCTCTGTCAAGTTGTACTGTAATGGATGATCAACAATATTAGCAGTGACATCCTTCTTTCCCTCCTGAACAACCCGCAGTGTAGAAATTGGTTAAATTGAAAGTTGTGCTCCAATTTCTTGGAACTCATTTAATTATGTGTTGCGCTTCTGCTGACGTTCCATTGATTTCGCAATGCACTGTTATAAATATTTCATCTCTACAAACTTTGTGATCTAAACAACTGGGTGAAGTGATCTAAGTGATGTCTTTAATTTTTCTAGCTGCCCCTCGGCCTCCTACAACTGCGTGGTCAGTTGCACCAATTTCTCATCCTGGACTACAATGCCCCAAAATTATGTAGTCGCCTCAATTACTTTCTTTGCCTCTTGTTCCATCTCCTCTAGATGTGTCACCAAATCCTCCATGGTGCTATTCCTTTCTACTATTGTTCTAGCGGTGTGCCTGGATGTACTAGTTCCTACAAGTCTACATTGTTGTGCTGCAACTGTGCAATGATAGCCCCAACTCACGCTTCCTTTTCCGTTGAATCTAGCTCCAATGTTCTCTCGAATACATGCTGACATACATCCGAAACTACTTCTTCCAATCATTCTCTAATGTCCCTGTGATACTCTTTCTCAACCACAAGTCGATCCTACTCCTTTTTCAACTCCTCTATTGCCTTAGCAGTCTCCACAATCAGTGGCTCTTGTTCCTTATTCAATGCTTCAATATCTTTCCACTCTTTCTCCTCTTTATCCTGCGATATCAAGAATTGATTTCTGATACTTTTTTCTTTGTCTACAAAATATTGATTAGAGACCATCTTCATATGCACCACCGTCTGTGTGGAAAACACATTGATGTCTATGGAAAAATATTGTAACTACTGCAGGGAGGCATTGAGATCCTCATTGTTAGTCTCGATCGCACGCAACAAAATTCACACATTTTGAATCTGCATCCTAGTGTTGATCAAGCCAAGGTTATACACAATTGGAGCCTCCAGTGCCTTATTTAAAAATGCATCAACTAAATAATCGATTCAAGTTCTTACCTCATCGAATCCATCTATTTCTTGTTTATTCATCTCCTCGAATTCTCTATCCTTTGCATACATGATGTTCACAATGAGACGGTTCAACTGTGTCTCAACTATTGGGGTTGCACTATTGGCCGCACCCTATGCCTATCACTTCTTTGCTCCAGACTCTTCTATTGTAAAGGAAATTTTCCTATGGCTAGGGTTTAAGAGGCCATCAACATACTGGGGTTGAAAGGTGGATGCAAATGGTTCTACAAGTAAATACAATCAATATCAGATATTATAATGGTTCATACCTTAGCCAAACGAAGGTTGATCCAAGTAGCCCTTCAATCCTCTTCTTGCTCCTCTTGCTCCAAGAGACCTACAAAATGAATTATACCTTCCTCAAACCAATATGACCACATATAAAACAATGATAATCAAATAAACATGAACTAATGATCTGACTAACATCATCATATGATCATAAAAAAATATTAAATCACATATTAAACAATTATTTGGGAAGAATAAGGACATCACATCTTTATTAATCATGAAACTAAATACAAATATACCTTCTCTTCAAGTTCAGCGCCTCACAAAACCTTGATTTGGTTCTGTTGCTTCTCTTCTCCAAGGAACTCAGCCTCCAAGCTCTACAACACAAGGAGAATGCTTCTAGGGAAAATGTGTAGGAAAAGAGAGCTCCAAATCCTCCAGCATAACAATGCAAAGATTCAATTCCCATCTTATGGACCTCCCTACCTCTATTTATATTCCCCTAAAGAGATAGGGTCGAAAGAAAAGTAGTTACAACTGAAGGAGTCAGTTGCATAACTAACCAAACTACCCAAATTTCAAAAACCATATTTTTTTGACATTTTTAGGAGTAGTACGTGGGTTTCGGAGACATCAGTCATGTATAAAGTAGGTATACGTGGGTTTCAATGCCAAAATTAGCATATTTAAGGTGTACGTGAGTATTATATATAGCAATTCCCATACATATGCAGGTTTCCTTAAGGCAAATCGCATATGCATCAAAAGATCTCACTTTAAGGGTATTTGTGGGCATTTTTAGACTTTGGTGTGTTCTGGAAAGTTTTAGCTAACTAAAATATATTTCCAATGGTGTAAAGATGATTTCAAATGGAGTTACAAAACTCAATATATGGGTCCTCCAAGTTAGGTGTTTTTTTAGTGACTTTCATGAAGTGTCGTGATGGAAGTGTTGACATCCGATGGAATCATGGGAAAGTGGTCACAGGAAGACATGTGTTATTTTGAGCTATAACATATTCAAATTTCCTTCTCTTCTCCTGAGTTAATGGGGGTCCATGATGAATCTTGATATGAATCACGAATTCTTTGTTAGTCAGTCTCAGGTACAGGATCAACTAGTGCATCCATTGGTGGACCTGTCGACACTTCATCTAAGCTAACAAGTTCTCTCTAGGGTGTGGGAAAATCATTAAAAAATTTCTCCCTCTCTACATCAAAAAAATTATATAGTTTCATTAACCACTTCTACACTCGGTCACATTATGCCTGCACATGAATGGCATGTGGGAGAATCACAAACCCATCAATCCATTGATACTTCGTCACAACTTCCTTCGAAAGTCGTGAAACTTTCATAGTTGCAGCCTGTAGCACTTCCCAATAGATCCAAAAATGAATAGCACAATCCTTCAGTCTATCAGCTTCCTTCACCAACCAGAGTTTTTTTACCATGCTCTCTTACAAAGTTTTGTTGCATCCACATCCATCCCTTGATAATAATTTGGCTCCATCCAAGCCACGACTGTAATTAAAATTAGTAGCCAAATATATGTGAACTCTCACTACCCTGCTTAAATATCCAATGCATACTTCATCAGCTGGTTCATTAAAAACAAAGACCAATTCATTTGGACTCCTTGCGCACACTTCTCCGTGCATGCAATAACCCCTGAGTTGCACTGCTTCGGTCGGTTCATCCACACTATCTTACTAGCCAAAATTCATTCTCCTATGCAAATAGCCAGATCATTTATGTTGTCAACACGGTACGCCTGTCCATCACATTGTAAGCCATATTTCTTGTTCAACCTTGTAGCCAAACTCTTATCATTGTATTTTCCCTTAAAATACTACGAAGGGTCGGGCCCGTCCATGGGAAACCCTTTTATGTCTGAAATCATTGCCACAATGTCTACAACTGGTTGGTCTAGCCCGAAAATCCCGCCATGGAAGCACGCCAAGAGCTGCTTTGTGAATGCATTTTCTTCGTTTAGATTCCCAAAGTCTGGTATGTTTATAAGACCCAATAATTTGGATTTATGCAATCCTTGTGCCCAATCCTGCGAAATGCGTAATATGGGGCCACCTCCAACTGCTTCCATTAGTACATAGGGACCCTTTTGTGATCTCAGTCAATGTGAGCATGTCGTGATCATCACACTTCAATTGCATCAGCACAGGCATGATATTCATGGAGTATACCATGCCCTGTGGAATCATTGTCATCCTCACTGGGTATTTCTAGTTCTTTGTCATCTTCCTGGGCTTCGTATTAGGTCGCATGGGAGGCACATAGCCTGGGATATCCGCAGCAAACACCCCTGCGTAGGATGATGATTCCATAGCCCCTGAGCTCGATGGACTCATCTATGCAAGTGCCTCCTCCTATGCCTACGCAGACATTCTAGTCTACCTCTTCTTTTGTAATGGAAAATGGGAAGGTGTGCCCCTCTCTTATTCTTCGGGACTGATGAGTATCCCACTTGCATGCTTGCAAATTCCTATTCAATGGTGACTCCAATGAGAGGTGAATCCCTCTTGCTAGAAATATCAATCGTAACTTTCTCATGTAGCATGCCGCACTAGTGCCCCAAGTTTTTAATTTTAAATTCACCCTTACACTACTCATTAACTCAGCTTACTCACTGTGCTCTACAACTCTCCCAATTATCACAACTCAACTCAATGTAACTCTTTTATGCAGCTCTATCAACACTTCACACTTTGCACAATGGTGACTTCCGACCGTGTTTATCCTCCTTTTATAACGTAGAATCGATCATGTGGCCATCATGACAGAAAAATTCCAATCATCATTAACAAATCAAGCATTAATGACTAAAATTCTTCGGCAATCCTATCAATCCAACGGTCTGATTGGCTATAAATATGTGTCACTTGAAAAAACACCATTGATTAACTACTTTAACTGTCTTCATTTATTATAGATTTGACTTTGTCGCAGCCCTGTCATCATCACAATGTAACTTCCTAATTGTGATACTACCTCCACTACTTGCACATCCCCTTCCTCTTATTGCGTCATCCCCCTAACTAGAATCTTATGCAGAAACAAAGAGATTTTTTTTTTGCAGTACCTTAAGCATTACGTAGCTTTGGGACCCTCTTATAGGGATTCATCCTACTACCATTCACTATATTTGGTAGGAGCTCCATCTAAATACTATAGTTGTACTGCACCTCCTGAAGTAATGGAATTGATGAGATATGGGCCTAGCCAATGCATCTATAACTTACATGGATGTTTGGTGAACTACTATCATACATCAGGACCATGCCTCCTTGTTGAAACTATTTGTTCTTAATATGTCAATCGTGCAATGTTTTTTGTATTTCCTTCTCAACACGCTAGTGGACACCTGCAACCAATCGATCTTCCTCAAGTTGCACCAACTGTGCTAGTAATTCTTCTAATGCCAGTTCTTCATCCATGCCTGTCGCTTCCACTATGCACAAAATTGGAACAATGTACTCCATAGGCATGACTACCTTTTTCCCATACACCAATTTGAACAGTGGTTGTCCTATCAATTTTTTGCAAGTGGTTCGATATGCCCACAAGACAACTGGAATCCTCAAATACCAGTCATCAGGGTTTGCATTACATACCTTTGTAAGTGCATGCTCCAACACTTTGTTGAATGCCTCCACCGTCCCATTTTCTTGTGCATGGTACGGGGTACTCTTCTTGTGTTGTATCTGGATTTCCTCCATTAATGTGCTGAATGTGCAATTGATGAAGTGAATCCCTTGGTCGCTCATCAATATCCTTGGGAACCCAAATCGTGTAACAATGTTTTTAATAGAAAACTTGCTATTGTCGCAGTGGTACAATCCATGATAGGTGTGGCCTCCACCCATCTTGTTAAATAGTTTGTAATTATTTATCGCGCACCATTTCTCTTCCCAGGTGGGTTGTTTGGTCCCATGAAATCCACAACCCATTTTTCAAATGGTTGCAATGTCACCTAAGATACCAATGGCATATCATCCCTTCTTTATGGTTTTCCAGTTCTTTAATAGACATCGCAGGTCCATGCATAATCTGTTGCACCATTATGAAGATTTAGCCACCAAATCCCTATGCAGAGAACCTTACTGGCAGTAGCATGATCATCGTAGTGTCCACCGGCCACTCCCACATGCACCTCTACCAAAATGTTCCCTTGTTCATGCGGTAGGACATATCGCCTTAAAATATCATTCGATCGGAGCTTATAGAGTTATCCAGCGATTAACTAGAAATACACGGACTTAACAAACAATTACTTCGTCTTACTTGTAGTAAGCTCCTCCAGCACTGTCCCTATCACCAAAAAATGAACTATTTGCTCATAGTAATCATCAACCATCTCAATTTTGAATAGTTGCACATCTGGCAACCCATCTTCAATATTCAATAGTTCTTCACTTGTCTCGATTTGTGATAAGTGATATGGACCCGCATTCAAGTGACTCGGCTTCACAATTATCTCAAAATCAATCTCCTTAAAGAGAAGTAGCCACTAACAGATCTCCCCCCCCAACACAAAATTATTGACTAGGTATTTCAAAGAGAATTGGTCTGTGAACATCTTGAAATGACCTCCCAACAAGTAATGTCGAAAGATGTATAGTGCATATACCATTGCCAGACTTTCCCTCTCTCTTGTAGTATAATTTTTCTCTACAGATGACATATTTCAACTGGTGAAAGAATCAGGCGATCAAGATCTCCTTCTCAAGGTTGCGTGAGCACCACTCCCAACGCAATATATGAGGTATACACATGAACATGGGACTCCTTCTTCCAATCAATAAATACCAATATTGGTGTAGAATCCATCTTGGCCTTCAATGTATCAAAACTTCCTTGACACTCTTGATTCTAGAAAAATACCACATCTTTATTTAGTAACATCTCCATAGGAGTTGTGATCACAGCATAGCCTCGGATGAAATTACGATAGTATCCTGTGTGCTTAAGTGTCGTTCTAAGCTACTTGACATTCGTAGGTGGTGGAAAGCTAAAAATTAGCGCAATGTTTGTTGGGTCAACCAATATTCCTTGGTTGCAAACAATGTGCCCCAATAAGATTTCGAGTGGTGCGCAGAAAATACACTTCTTCGAATTTAGTGAAATTTGATGTTGTTGACATCGCTCTAGCATCAGTCACTGGTTCTCCAAATGGTGCTTGATTGATCCATAAACCATCCATTCATCCATCTAAACTTCCAAAAATTTTTGAATCAAATACTTAAACACAGAAACAACAACCCTGGAGAATATCGCAGGTGCATTCTTCAGTCCAAAGGGCATCACCATGTACTGAAAACAACCCCATTCAGTAACAAATGTCATCTTGTGGCGATCCTCTTTTGCGATATTGATTTGGTGATAGCCATAAAATCCATCCGTGAAGGAATACATTTCTTGACTACCCACTCTTTCTAGCACCTCATTAGTGAATGGTGTTAGAAATGGATGATGTAGAAATGCATCATTCAACTTTCTGAGGTCGACGCAAATCCAAACCTCACATGTCTTCGTATATTGCACTACCATGGGACTGATCCATTCTGATTCCTCAACTGGCTATATTATCCCAACATCTAGCATTCTGTCGAGCTCATCTTTGACCCTTTCTTTATATCACAGATTCAAGTGATACCGTCATTTCCTTACTAGTTTTGCATCTGGATTTAGTGGGATTTTCATCTCTCCTAAATCTCCCAATATCCCTTTCATTTCAGAAAACTTCATAGGAAACAAATATTGGAGCTCATGCAACATATTTGTTATATTTTCCATAGTTTCTTCATCCTAATAGTCCCCAAAACTTGCAAACTTTGGATTATCTTCTTTCCCAATGTTGACCTTTTGTATTTTTAACGGTTAATTCATTGGATCTGTTGGTATGTTAGGTTTTGCGACATCCTAAATCGCTTTAGGCTCTAAAATATTAATCTTTTGTGGATCATATTCATCCTCCGGTCCACTTGTCACATTGTAGCATTCCATCAGCGATTGCATCTGACACTTCTCATGTGGATCCACTGAATATGCAACTGGAATGACCTTTAAAACAACATCATTGATATTGTGCAGTGCACCATGAATAGCCATATTGGTATCTGCAAAACTTAAGGTGTGAGTGAAGAAAACTATAAACTCTTTGCAAGTGGTGATTGTTGATCCTAGCTTTGTCATCATTTTTGGCAGTTAAATTATGTGTTTAAACATATGTTTTATCATCTTTTTGCATATTTTCTATCTTGCAGCTCACTATTCAGCCCCAGGTATGAATGAATTTAAGTTTTATGTAAAATTTGTTTATTATTTTCATTTTACGATTTTATTAATTAAAATTGACATTGTTTGAAGCGCGTTTGATATATTAATTTCTGTGTATATTTGTTTGAAGGTTATATATTCTTTGGACAAGTTAACAAACAAACATGTGTACTTCTAGATATGCATAGAGCATATCCAGCTCACTGTCCAACTTACCATCCAGATCGCTAACCAGACTGTGCGATGTTGATAATAGATTCCAGGCATTAAAACATTGGAACGGTCTGCAAACTACTTGTTGTCCACACATCTGGGTGATGGAGAAGCTCTCATTCTAGAAGACTCACCATCATGATGCCTTTGCTTGGCACCACACCACCAATCCACACGTTTGGATGATAGCATAATTCCCATTCTAGAAGACTCACCAGCGTGCTCTCCTTTTCTTGATACCACTCTATCGGCCACGCTAAAGAAGGAGCTTGTATGCCACATCATGTGATGAAGAGAGCTAACGTGCGAAGGAGAGGGTGAACGCTGTACGTTGGCATTTGATCAGTTAATGGTCATAATGGTTGACTAAATTTAGAGAGCATTCGACCAATAACGTGTCGATTTTCTCATTCCTTGTAAACAATATATATATACACACATATATATCATCCTTTACGTGAGAGCTCAGTTAGCTAGCAATTTAACTAGTTTATGCATGTGATTCATCATTTTTAAGCACGTTGTAATTATGTTCCATATTTTTTAGTAGAAGTTGTATGTTATGTTCATGATTTAGTTCATGTAAGCGTCAACTAAGCATCACCCCTGATTGCTGAGAGGGCCCTTCATAAACCATAGGTTTATTTTCTTGTAATTTTGTTATTTTTCTTTTGTAGTTAGTTTCATTAGAGGAAATTTCAACTCAAAATGGGCCTTTTAACTTTTATTCAAATTCCATGTCATCATGTGTTAGCCAATGAAATTGCTTTAAATTTGAAATACCGCATAGTTCTTAAACACTTTTTTAATATAAATTTGGGGATAGGTATCATAAAAAAACTACTTTTTTTGTTTGTATTTTTGACATATCTCCCTGAGTTTTTACTCAAA